>JAQGBS010003088.1:0-12036 GCA_034698545.1 Acrobeloides obliquus
GCTTTTTGAGCATGGGAGAGAGGTTTTCAAGTGACTAATAACACATAAATTAAAATTTTCATGATTTTAGTAAAAACCTGCTGACGCAATTTGCATCAAAAATGACGCATTTTGCACACCCTTATTCCTGCCTCCTATATCAAATTTTCTGAGGAATCTTTTGCGCGCAAAATTAGCATGCGAAAATTTTCTAGTTTTTCGGAAAATTGACTTTGTTACTTTTAGTATTTTTTTACTCTACAGGCAAGGGGTGAGGTCAAACAATTTTTCGACAAAAAATTGAGCTCAAACTCATATATTGCTACCCGAATGTGTGTGTTTCAAATAAAAAAATTTTAAATGCAGATTTTCGAAATCCTATTTACGTTACTGCCCCTTGTATGTTTTTTCAAAAATCTTCAAATTTTAGTTCAAATTGTTAAATTTCATCATGAATCGCTCAAATGCCGAAAAAATCCTCATGGAAATTTTAAAAGATTATTTGGAGCAAAAAATTTTAAAAGTTAATCAAATTGGAAAGATTTTTCGACAAATTTTAAATTTTGATACTTCTGGAACTGTTATAATTAACCACCAAGGTATGTTTTTTGCTTAATTTTTCGGTTACCGTGTGAACACGCGTTCCGTGTTTTTTAGACGACATCAAATTGTCAATTTTCAGAATTTTCAAAATATTCTCTCATACCAACACCATTTATCCCCATCAAGGTTGATCAAAATACGATTTTGACAAATGTGTTCATACCATTAAAAGAAAATACTCAAGTAGACAAAAAATATTTATCCGATATAATCCTAGAATTTTTAATGGTTGTCAAACAAAATAATGCAACCGTAGTAGTAAGTTATATGGTATTTCCCGCCATGATAGAAAAAAATCATTGCACTTTGTGCGGTGGCAAGCGTCTCACTTTACTATTAATTGTTTGAGTGATAGGTCCTGTAAGGAAAATTTTTTTGACTTGTTCTCCACTCCCCCCCCCCCCCCATGGGAAACTTTTTTGCAATTTTAGGGACTTGTTGACATTGATCAAATTTGGATGTAAAATGAGGGCCGCACTAATTCGTTCGGAAATTTTTGACTTCACTAATTTATCACTAATTCCGTTTGGACGCGTTCGGACACATCACTAATAGGCGTTCGGAGGCGTTCAGAAACGTTCTGACGCGTTCGGAAACGTTCAGACGCGTTCGGAAATGTTCGGACAAGCGCCCGAACGCATCCGAACGTTTCTGAACGCGTCCAAACACCTATTAGTGATGTTTCCGAACGCAATTAGTGAAGTTATTAGTGAACTAAAGTCCGTTAGGGAGCCGTCCGAATGTATTAGTGGCGGCCCTGAGGCGCTTGTCAATACACCATTTGTAATAAGTTTTTTCTTGGCGAGAAAAGCACATATTTAAAATATTTGGATTTTTAAAATTTGAAACAATTTAGAATTATCTACCAGACTTTATTGTTGAAGTTTTAGTGGAAACAGAGCAGTATAACAGGCTTAAACAATTGCTGCAATATCGTGTTATTGAAGATTCGAGATTTTTGGTATGACCCATGCCTACACTAATAAAAAATTGCGGACCACATGTTCAAGTGGATAGGATTTTGGTCTTTCATGAGTTCTCTAAAAATTTTCTAAAAACTCAACAATACTTGAAATTTAGCGTTGGCGGGATCGAACCCAAGATCATAAAATTAAAGACAGAATTCTTCTCTACTTTGCCACTTGATCCATTTTTCTTGACTTTATTTTTTTATTTTTTTTAGGCTATAAAATTAATAGAATTGGGCGAAGCGCATCCTCCATTATTACAATTAGCCATAGACATATTAGCCAGAAGAGGAAATTTTGACCACATTATAGAAGTTTTGTTATCAAAAGGAAAAGTTATAGAAGCTATGAGGTTAGCAATTAGGGGTGGAAAAGGTCGGCCTCTACCCGGTTCACGGTGGTTTTTTGTTGCTAAAATTGGCAGAAATTCGAAACTTTAAAAACGAGTCATGCCATTTAACTCAGCTCGCCGAGAAGAGTAGAATGAATACCAAACGCGGGGTTTCCATATCGAGACCATGGTCGAGTGGTTAAAGTGATAAATTTACAGTTTATAGGCTAGGGCTTAAACCCCGCTTCAAATTTAAAGTTGTACAAATTCTTTGTGAAGATAGAGATATGCATAGATAGAAGCTATAAATTTTCATGGAATTTGAATAACTTTACATTTAACGCGGGATTCGAACCCTAACCTATAAACTGCAAATCTGACACTTGAGCCACTCGGTCATAGGCTCCGGATGGAGAACCCCGTGTTATGGTATTCGTTCTACTCGTCTCGGTGAACTGAGTTGAATGGCATGAATCGTTTTTAAATTTTCGAATTTTCTCAATTTTAAAAGAAAAATCGCCATGGACTATGACTGGCACGCCGAGGCTCAAAAGAGTACAAAAATTACTGAGCAAGACTTTGTCCTTGCCTAGTCCGGGCCTTCCATTGGCCGTCGTTTCTTCTACCAATATTATCAGTAAAATGTTATTTGATCAGACGTTCAAATTTTAGATGCATCAACAATCAAAATATCGACAAAACTAGTGCCTTAAAATTCCTTGAAGTTGCCTGGGCCTCAAATAATCGTCAAATAAAATATACTGTTTTTACTTTCCTGAAAGAAAAATATCCGAAAATTTTTGACAATCCAAGTATGTTATTAAAAAATACACTGCAAAAAATATTTTTTTACAACTCCTTATATTTTCAAAATTCAATTTTTTAGCGCTCCAAATCGAAAAATATGTAAAAGAGTTCAAAACTCTTTTTGATAATGAAGAAATAGAAGAAGCAGAACATCGGTTCAGATTAGCCAAAATTTCTACCAGTCCTATCCCAATTGTGCGTTCTATTGAATTGGAAAGTTCTATACCTATACCAACTATGAGTTCACTAGTCCAAGATCAAGTCGGAAGTTTGCCAAAGAATTTTAGGATAGGCTCATAGATATTTTTAAATGTATTAATATATATAAATATGTATAAATAAAAATTGGATATTAGTCATATTTGATCATTTTTTACATTAGTGATAAGAAAAGTGCACTGGCTTGTGATGATCGAATCCTAGATCGAAAGGAAAAAATCCACTTCGAAATTTTCTCTTTTTAAAACATAGAAGATGGTTGAGCTTTCAACTTTATTAGAGACTAAAAATTGTCTTTTTTTGCTTAATTAATCTCTTTTAAGGAGAAATGTGTGTGTCTGGACCAACTTTTTTCTACTCTATTTTTTTCGATCGCGATGGATTATTTCAACGTGAAATTTTATGGGGATCAATTTTGTAGAACATCATTTTCCTGGGAAAAATCATCTAAGGGGTCTACGGGATTTCCCCCGAAAGGGGCCAAAATATGCGAATTTCAAAAATGAACGCCAAATCGGCTAATTTTTTTTGTAACCGAAGGTTTTTGGGGTATGGGGAACACGATTCCGAAAGAATTGTTCAATTTTGACCACACGGGGTACCTCTACCAGTAGAGGAGGAGGGTTTAAAAACCTAGGGACCAAAAAATCGAATTTTCAAAAAGTTCTTTAAATCGGCTGATTTTTGTACTCGGTCTTCGGATATGGGGAGCATGCATTTGAAGGAATTTTTGAATTTTGACCTCACGGGATTCCAAAAAGAGAAGGAAAGGGGATAAGGAGACAGAAGAGAGAAATTAAAAGGAGAATGGAGAAAGGCGAGGGAAGAAAGGCAAAGGGAGAAGGCGTTCAAATAGCGCCGAAGGTACTCGGTCTAGGAACTGTCATACTGATAAGAAGAAACGTCTGCAAGCAAATAGACTTTTACATTTACCAAATACACACTTTAAAAGGTAATGCTAAAATATATCAAGAAAAAAGGGATAACATTATTTTTGTGTTGTTTACTCTAAAATTTGTGTCGTTGAAGAATGAAGCTGTTGTTTTTAGTATTGCTGTTTAACACCAGGAGGATGAATTGGTAGTTTACAGAATTATGAACCGATGTTCCGCTTCTTCTATTTCTTCATTATCAAAAAGAGTTTTGAACTCTTTTACATACCCTGTGTCCCAAAAGTTCTGTACCACTTTTGAAATAGCATCTATTTTTCTAGAATGAGTCAGAACCAGTGTTCGGAGAAGAATGACAAATCTGTCAAAAAATTGACAGCTATCAAATTATTTGACAAATTTTTTTAAAAGGTCATTTCACTAAGTTTTTGCTCTTTGATAATATTTATAAACACTCACAAGTACATTTTCAAAAGTGGTGCAGATCTTTGGGACACAGGGCATTTTTCGATAAGATGGATTTAACAGGTATTAAAACTGAAGCACACAACAGCCAAAGAAAACGCCAAAAATTTGCTTGGCTTAAATTTTACATGTTTGGTTAGGTAGAAGTAATGTCAATAATGGGACATGGATATGGACAGATGGGCAGCCTTTTTCTTATAAAAATTGTACTAAAGGTATTATTAATATTTTAAAAAACAATTATTTTCTTTTAGGCAATCCAGATAATGATACTGGGATAATTGTACGGCACTAAATCTTTCGAATGGCCTTTGGTATAGCCAAAACTGTTATGACATTCCATATATATATGAGCATGATGGACAAGTAGTAGTCTGGCAATTTGCTATCTCAAACAAATTGCCAGACTACTCTTGTCCACCATGTCCGCAAACAACTGTCCATCATGTCAACCACAATGCGAAATATCTTGCCCTCATAGCTGAGTATATAACTCAAAAACTGGATATTGTTATAAGGTAAAGTTTAAAAAATATTCCACTTCATACAAGTTGCACATATCCTATGAAATTTCCTAAAAATGATTCATTTTAGTCATTTTATAATAATACCTTATTCCTTACAACGATGGTGAACAAGTTTGCGAGCAATACAGGATGTCCCAGTAGGTTGGGACTATCATTGATTTGAGGGTTTCCCCTCATCCAATCGGTCATTTTCGATGCGGTTTTTTGTAGGGGAGAGCTCAGAAAACGCGAATTTGAATATTTTTATAGGATCGGAAGCAGAATTGTCTGAGCTCTCTCCTACAAAAAAACCGCATCGAAAAGACAGATTGGATGACGAGAAATTTTCAAATCAATGATAGTCCCAACCTACTGGGACACTCTGGGCATTTAGCTTCTATTCATGGCTGGATGAAAATTCTTTCATATTGAGCGATATATTTTAATAAAATAAAAATATTAAAAAAACTTTAGATCAACATATAGATCCTTACATAGGCTTATATTATGATTTTAAAAATAACGCTTTCCATTGGTCCGACAATACGCCAGTAAATTATACAGACTTGTATAATTGTGTATAATTTACTGGCGTATTGGCGGATGATGCAAGTACTACTTTATATTATGTTATTCAAGATATAAGTGGAGGGTGGTATACTCACAATTGTTCTGTGAGTATGCCACGCATCCCTTCTCTTCTTAGAAAGTGGGAATTTCCAAAAAAACATAAGGTAGTGCCTTTATAGTCCTGGACCACTTCTTATTTTGTCTGACGGACTCCTTAAGAAGTGGTTGGTCCCCCTTATGATTTTGCCTAAAATTTTTAGAAAAGGTCGAAAAAATCATAATGTTTTGTACCACTTCTTACATTTTCGGTCAGATACACACCCCTTTGCCATGTATGGTTATCGGTTTGTTTAATAAAAAACCGATCATAAATTATGATTATAGAATTCATTGCAACTGGTTATGACTTTTGGATTGAGCTACAATTTTGATTTTTTCAACTTTACGTGGACTGACAATACGTTATATGGTTATAGCAATTGGGATTCCGGAAACTATACATAACGTCTAATCTATATTGTGTTTTGAATAGTGGGTTTGATGCATTTATATGGGAAACCTATTCATCATAGCTATTTTTATGTAAAACATCTCCAAATTTTTAATTATATCATTGAACAAATTATTAAGTCAATATAAAATAAAACATATACTTGAAATACTCGTTTTTTCTTTTCAAAATTATATATTGTTTTTCTTCCAAACACATTCCAATCACACCCAATTCATATTTGACACTTTGATTTCGCCAATTTCACCAAAAATTTATACCAATCTCCATGGTGACCAGCTATGCCAGCTAAAAAATCAACCTTTTTAGAAAGACTATTTCCGTCTTAAAATATTCCATCTTGTTGGTGTAATAAGTTTGTTGTCGAGCATTAGTTTTAGTTTCATTACTTTTGGCTTTGGCTTAGGTCTAATGGGATTTTTTTCTTGGGAGGAAAGATTTTGAGAGGAAGACTTTTGACGGAAATCCGGAAATATCATATAGCTTTCGTGAATTCTTAATAGCTTGGTAGTTGGAAAGAGTTTGGTGGAATTTTACGCTTTTGACTAATAATGTTTTTTGGTTTCTTTTAAAAGAACTTTCGGTTCCCTTGTAAATCTAAGTTTATCAGTTACCCAATATCCATCCTAAATAAAGGTTTATATCAACACCAGGGATGTAACGTATTACGGTTTTTTGGCCAAATTCGTAATTATGATTTCCGAATTTTTGGGATTACGAAAAAAAGTGAGATACCTAATCGATACTAGTTCCAAAAATTCCTTCAAATGCGTGTTCCCCATACCCGAAAACCCCCCGAGTACAAAAAATCAACCATTTGGAGAACTTTTTAAAAAATCGATTTTTTTGCCTTGATTCCCAATGGGTAAAAACTGAACGAATTTCTTTCTCCGATTTTGATGATTTTGGTATCAAATCGTTCTATCATCGTCCCCTACATCTTTTGTAATAACATTCCGAGTTTAAATCAAGCGTTCCCGAGATTGTCTGGAGTCACGCACATTACTCGTTTAATGTGGTATGAGAAGCCTTTTTGATTTATGAACTTTAAAAATTTCTTCCTTTTCACGTCCTCTAAAACCTCATAAATTGGATTAAAAACGTGTGAAAAAATTTCTTTTCGCACTCCCCTCTTATGCATATTCCCCGATTTTCAATAAGCATACATTTTTCAAAAGGACACACTTTTACATTTCCGTCAAAAATCCGACCAATTTGGCAAGTCAAGAAAGATTTAGGATGAGGAAAAAATTCACTCTTTTCATGCACTTTTTGAAATTCCTTCTTGCCATTTTTTGCCTATCAGAAATATGTTCTTGTTCATTTGTGGCACAAGTTAGACTTCTTCAAAGCTGATGACATAAATAAATTTTATTACTCTTGCTGATATGTTTCCACTCGGATGAGTCTAAAAAAGTCTAATGGATCTTTTTGAATGGAGAGGAAGGAAGAAGATAATCTATTTTATGAGAAGAAGTTTTTCATGAGTTTTATTTAAGTTTTTGTGTTAGTAGATCTTTAGAAATTTTATATGTTTTATTGGATGAATTGAATACATATAAAAAGAAGTTGAAAATCCACTCAATGGCATAAACAAGAGGCACTCCGGGTACGTACCCCCTCAGGACGGCGCTAGGTCCAAATTTGGGCAGTATAACTTTTCGTACAATTGTGGTTCATAAAAACTTTTCGTACAATTGTCCTGTACAATTATTTTCGTAAGAACTTTTTGTACGGTACTTTTCGTACAATTATTTTTCATTAGTATTGGGTTGTTCCAAAAGTTTTTACACTTCACTTTTCACTTTACACTTTTCACTTGGCACTTTTCACTCGACACTTTTCACTTTACACTTTTCACTCGACACTTTTCACTTTAGTCGAGTGAAAAGTGTAAAGTGAAAAGTGAAGTGTAAAAACTTTTGGAACAACCCAATATAACAAGCACAACGAGTTTCGTTAGTACAACGAAAAGTTCGTACGAAAAATAATTGTACGAAAAGTATCGTACGAAAAGTGTGCTGTACGAAAAGTTATGTACGAAACATGATGTACGAAAAGTCCATGCGAACCACAATTGTACGAAAAGTTATACTGCCCAAATTTGGTGGGGGACAGTGGCGCAAATAAGGGGCGAAGCTTCCCCTTCCCAAAAAATCTGAGAAAAATGAAAAAGTTTTTCCTAATGGTTCCCCTTATGTTTTTACCTGAAATTTTTGAAAAAATTTTAAAAATCGTAATGGTTCCCTATTAGAATTTGTCACCAAAATTGTCCATATTTTCATATTTTTTGAACAAAAATGTCCAAAAGCTGCTATTTTTTACCAAAATTTTTCATTTGTTGAACAATTTTAGCTTAAAGCATGCATTTCTCAAAAAAATTTGCGGCGCTGGTTTTTATACTTTACTTAAAGGATCAGTCCAGTCAGTTACAACCATATGAAAAAATGATATATTCGGAAAGATAATGAAAAATGGCGCATTTTTGGTTTTTACGGCATATTCTGAATCGTTGTAGTTTTCGAGATAATTGCGTTTGAATTTGTTACAAGCTCTTCGTTGTAATACACAAACTTTTTTGAATTATGTATTACAACGAAGAGCTTGTAACAAATTCAAAATTTCAAACGCAATTATCTCGATAACTACAACGATTCAGAAGATGCCGTACAAACAAAAAATGTTCCATTTTTCATGATCTTTCCGAATATATCATTTTTTCATATGATTACTGGACTGGTCCTATAAGCTTAGGCTTAGATTCAGATTAATACAGTAAATTTGAGAAATTCCATGTGGGAATGGCACTCTATGGTGTTTGAATCCCACAAACAATTCTAATTGGATGAGTGGACATGGAAGTGGTTCTGGAGATGGTTCTTATTATGAACTGGAACTAAATTGTGCCAACGCTTGTATTTATGGCACTAGTTATGGCTATTGGGCGCAAACGGATTCGAATTATTCAAAATATAATTTGAGACCGTATTCGAGTAAGAAGTCTAGAATTTTTAGGCTCTTCTAAACCTTTGACAATAGCCAAAACAAAAAAATATGTCAGAAAACCCCAATTCCCACGAGCATTTTGTAAAAAAACGTAAAATTTTTGATATTAAAAGTTTTGGCAAATTTTAAAAAGGAAAAAATGGTCATGGGGAAAAAATAGTTCTATTATAGGGGGAAAATGGTCACTGGGAAAAAAAGGTACGGGAAAATTTGTCCTCAAACCGAACTCACAAGAACATGTGAATTTTGCAGTCCAATGCTCTTTCCATATTACAGTAAAAAATGTTCTTACAAAACTTTTTGTTGCCGTTTTGTCCGCCGTGTTAGTGATGATATTGTTAATATTATAGACAATCCATCCGTTACAAATCAAGTTTGTACATACGAAACAATAGCAAATGCAATTGTATCTGGTGGTTCTTTGTTGTACCATATTACGCAGATTAGTCCAAGCCAATGCTGCACTATATGCGAGTCGGATCCTAATTGTTTAGCTTTTGATTATGGCAATCCACCAACAGGCCAATGCTGGTTTTTTAACACTAATACAACAGCACCTAATGTGAACATGACTACTGCCATTAAAAGTAAGTGGTACAGTAAAAACAACAGAGTTAAAAAACGGGCCGATTTTCTGGTAAAAGAAGGTCGCTGGTTCGATTCAGCATGAGGTACCATATCAAGAGCGAGACGAACCACTACTTTATTTTATTTGACATTTTACAACTAATACACAAACTCTTTTATACTTTTATACTACATTAGGCAATAGGAAACCGGTTGGTAAACAGAAGGAGGGCACTATAAGCTTATGAAAAATATCCTCTAGATCCGCTACTGATATATGTCACCTTTTTTCGTAACCTTAAGGGTCACCACAAGCTATCGTACGTCGTACGAGCGTAAAATACACTCGTACGACGGACGAAATGGCCACAAACTATCGTACGAATTTCGTACGATGCCATCGTACTGCGTCGTACGACAGCTTGTGGCGATTTCGTCGTACCCTTACGTTAATTTTACGATCGTACGATGACTTCGTACGATAGCTTGTGGGGCCGTCGTACTTTCGTACGATAGCTTGTGCCGTGCTTGTGGCGAGCCTAAAAGACTAGTCTACTTTCGGGGATTTTTACATATTTTCGCCCATAACTTTTTATGATTAAGTTTTCAAGTAGTACCGTGTAAGAAAAAAATGCTTCATTTTTTGTCCTCTATCTTTTAAAAATATTTCCCCGAACGTAGACTGGTCCTTTAACTGCGCCAAAATGCATAAAATTAAATAATATCAAATTACAGTTTATCGTAGCAAAGCTTTAGGAATGCTAATATAAGTATTATAGGCATTAATTCATCCTCTGTATATCAAGCTTGTACATACGAAATACAAAATAATACGAATATAAATGCACCATACATATACGCTCTTATGTACGTTGATCCAGATCAGTGCTGTGTTATATGCGAGTCAGATCCGAATTGCCTAGCTTTTACTTATCACAATTATATCGTCGCACCACACCAAAACCATTGCTGGTTTTTTAGCACTACTTCATCAATATATAATACAACCATTACATCAGTTGCTGCCTTTAAACAAGGTAAATTTAAAAAACAGACTGGAAATTTTTAGACCAAAGGATAAAGGACTTGTACATCGTCAGCACAGCTTTGCATCACCTGCGGAACTTGTTACTCGCAGCTATTGCAGAATGTGATCAGCTAGCAGTTAGCTGCGCGCAGTAGATGTTTGCAGCTGCTGCGCAATAAAACCGGGGCTGCTTAAGTTCCTCAGAGCTATCTCGCACTGTATATCATCGTACTGCGTCGTAACTAATGAGCGCTGCGCACAACCAGCTGCTAGCTGATCAATCCCATAGTAGCTGCGAGAAAAAGCGGTCAAGAATAAGAATTTTTTCATTTTTATATCAATTTTAGCCAGAGGAGTATACGTACTTCAGTCATGGGTTGCAAGTAATGGCATTAATACAACCCCTGGTAATACGACCGGACTTGTTCAAAATGGAACCTTTCGTTCGGCTCGTCTAGAACGTGATAGCAATTCAATTCCATATCCCATTGGACAGCCTAATATTTTTGACTATATTAGAGCCACAGCTGTGAGCTGTAATGGATGTCCTTTTGAAGCGATCGAATGTAGTGTGCCAACAGTGCCGCCGTGTAGGTTATTGGGGGATATAAAACGTGATGAAACTAAAATTTTCGGACCCTTGACACTGATTTAGACAAAAGTAAGAAAAACCCCGAGGCTAAAAACGATGAATCAGCGCCCCCAAAAAATGACTCGATTTAAAGGACCAGTCCAGTAATTTGCAACCATATTAAAAAAATGATATATTCAGAAAGATCATGAAAAATGGAGCATTTTTTGTTTTTACGGCATGTTCTGAATCGTTGTAGTTTTCGAGATAATTGCGTTTGAAATTTTGAATTTGTTACAAGCTCTTCGTTGTAATACATAATTTTTTTGAATTTTTTGCGGAAAAATCGATTTTTGCATCAATTTTTTAAATTTTCATGAAATGAACGTTGTAGCAATTTTTTATAACTAAATGAGACGAACAAAATGACACGAAAATTATCCAATTTGAACATTGTTTTGGATTATTGAAACGAAAACGTTGATTCATGTTTTCGTTTCAATAACCCAAAACAATTTTCACATTGAATAATTTTAGTGTCATTTTGTTCATCTCATTTAGCTATAAAAATTGCTACAATGTTCATTTTATGAAAATTTAAGAAATTGATGCAAAATCGATTTTTCCGCAAAAAAATCAAAAAAGTTTGTGTATTACAACGAAAAGCTTGTACACAAATTCAAAATTTTAAACGCAATTATCTAGACAACTACAACGATTCAGAACATGCCGTAAAAACAAGAAATGTTCCATTTTTCATGATCTTTTCAAATATATCATTTTTAATATGATTGTAACTTACTGGACTGTTTTTTTATGTTATCTATTTATTGTTTAATCAACTTTTAGTAAAATATATATAGTTACATATTAACAAATTTTTAAATCAAGAATGGGACCAATGGGAAAAACTCGAATATTCAATTTTTTCCAAATCATCTATAGTCTTTTTTTTCGTCAAAGATTTTTTTCTTTTATAAAATTTTTCCGATTGAATCAGGAATTAAAATAAGAAT
>JAQGBS010003089.1:0-12035 GCA_034698545.1 Acrobeloides obliquus
TGATATCGTTGTCGGTGCTTTTTTTCAGACACGACTCATCTCATGCATTTTAAATTTAGATTATCAAAGATTGAAGAAGGTCTCAAATTTCCAGCTTGTCTTTCTTATTACACTTGGATTGGTTTCTGACCTCAAAGATCTATTTATATTTTCTTAAGTTCATCTTTTCTATTGGGGTTGACTCCACCTGGGTTTTTTTAGGTGAGGAATCGATTGCGCGCATTGCCGGACTTTGAAAATGCTTCCCTGATTCAGGGAAGGGGTGGGTATATTGAAGCGAAAATGAAAAAATTCGAATTTTCGCCAAGAAGTTCTTAAAAAACTAAATATAATCCGTTTCAGACCTAACTATAAAAAAGCTGGACCCAAAATTCAACGTTCGAAGTTAGCATCCCGTCCGATCTGGCAAGTTAAGCAACGTTGATACTTTAGGTACTGGATGCCGACTTCGGATTTTGGGCCCAGATTTTTTTCTAGTTAGAGCTGAAACGGACATATAGACAAAAATTTTACATGTAATTTTAAGGGGGTTTGCTTTTACAACTCTTATGACTCGCGAAAATAAAAATTTCGACCCTGGTAGGATAGAATCCGCCCCAATAACATGAATGGTCAGCGTCCTATCCATTAGGCTATGTGCGCCCAAACTAGATACAGAGTTTATCCTCCTTTTTCAAGTTTGGGTGGTAGCTAACATGGAACACTCACTATGTGTTACGACCTTTGCTCAAAAAGCCCAATTTGGCCTGAAAGCTCATCAAAAATGAATAACAATAGCGCCAGTCCTAGATGCCTATGAGGAAGAAAATTTTTACCGGTTTATACCGACATTTTTTCTTTATGAGGTCATATCTCGGTCAATTTAAGTCCGTTTGGGCTGAAATTTTTTTGGCTCAATTCTTGAAATCACGGTGAACAATTTTGTAGAACATCACTTTTTGTGAAAAAATTTCTGTGTTGAAGAAAATAGATAAAAAAAGAAAAAGTTTAAATTTTGTAATGTTTGATCAATCGTTTCAATAAAAATTTTTTATTGAATCAGGAATAGTGAGTGTTCCATGTAAGAACAAGACCAATCTTTTATCCCAAAACACGATTTTTGAAAAGTCTTTTTTTTACACCTCTTATCTTAACATCATCTCTCGTATCAAATTTCACTCATTTTGTAATATTACACATAGTTATGCTTGAAAAAAGCAGCGCTTATCCTCTTTTTTGTAAGAATACCTAACAAAAGTTGAAAAGCCACCAAGTTTCATGTTTCCGGGATGTTTTCAAAAAGAAAGCACGAGTGTTGTCAACAGATGTTCTTTTGTTTTCTTTCCGCTATGTCATCAAGGTCCTCACGTTATCAAAGTATAAACTTACTATTATGTTGAGAATATTTTATTGAAAAAATGTTTTCAAGAACAAAAAATTTTTTTTGTAAACTTGTGTTTCGATTATTGGTCTTTGAGAGATTTTGGTTGTCTTTTTTCAATTTATCGAAATTTTTACGGCTTCTACAGGACCAATTTGATCGAAAAAAAGTTGCCATTTTTGTTGTTAATTTGAAAAATCATGAAAAATGGAGAATTTTTCGTTTTTACAGTAATTTTTGAATCGCTACTGTTGCAAGATAACTGCGTGTGAAGTTTCGATTATTTATTACAGCGAAAACATGCACCTCAATAACAACTTTTTTTTGCAAAATTTCCCAAATATCCCCACTCAAATGGTGTGTATATCAAACTAGCAATCATAAATTTTTTCCACCCACCTTCATTAGCACTTTCTGAAACCCCTGGTGAATTAAAGATGCACAAAAAACGCAATACCTCAACTCAAATCACAAATTTAGCATCAGAAAAGCCATAAAATATGCACTCTGACATTTTTTGTTAGTATCATGTATTCATATGATCTTGAATTATTCATTTTGTCATGTTATTTCGTGCGTTAGTTGGTTAAAGGACCAGTCCAGTCAGTTACAACCGTATGAAAAAATGATATATTCGGAAAGATCATGAAAAATTGAGTATTTTTTGTTTTTACGGCATGTTCGGGATCGTTGTAGTTTTCGAGATAATTGCGTTTGAAATTTGAATTTGTGTACAAGCTCTTCGTTAATACACAAACTTTTTTGAATTGTGTATTACAACGAAGAGCTTGTAACAAATTCAAATTTCAAACGCAATTATCTCGAAAACTACAACGATTCAGAACATGCCGTAAAAACAAAAAAGGCTCCATTTTTCATGAACTTTCCGAATATATCATTTTTTCATATGATTGTAACTGACTAGACTGGTCGTTTAACTGTTATCTCCAAGTATACAAAAATATGCTTTTTAGAAAAAAAATTTTGACCATGGGAAATGCGAAATCCGCTAATAATTCCGAGGGTGCTAATAACGCAGAACCTGAAACTAGTACAAATGGGAAGCCAAGAATTAAGGAGCCGAATCAAAAGTCGTTGAAGAAAAATACGAATAAAGGTGCTGGGAGTGCAAGGTAACCTTTCATCAACAATATATAAGGGGGGAGTTTCCCCCTGACCCAGTCACTCATAGACCCAAAATTGAGGAGAAACCACCTCATCGAGGGTCCCCCCCCCCCACCTTGCCGACCTATGAGCTCCATTGTCATCGATTTTTTCCCCTACATTCAATTCCAATGTTAACGTGCAGATTTTGAACTGCTCTTTTCTTGTTGTTTCCACCAAATGCGTGACTCATTTTTTGTCTCTTTGTGTTCTGATTAACCTCTCATGCACTTCTCAATATATCTTTTCTAATAGCATTGCATTTTTTATGGCATTTACTTGCGTCAACAGCCAAAGGTATTAGGAAACCATATCAATCAACCTATTTAAACCGTATCAATCATCTTATTTTTACTCACCCATCCAAAACTTTTCCAACACACGTCCGTCTCCTGACATCCAAACTTTGATCCGTACCACAAAGTTTTTGTTTTACAAAACATATGTTTCTAAAAAAACCCACTCAAAGTACGGATATCTCTTAAAAATTGTTTGATCCGCGTTTGATCGACCTCGGGATTCACTTCATGTCGTCAAAATCAATCATTTAACAGCAAGTTGTAACATTGATCGTTTATCTTTTTCCTCTAATGACGCAAGTAAAGCCGTTCAGATATTATGTTATCACTCTTTTGAAGATTTTAGACCTCTCCCCCCAGGATCACGAAAAAATGATGATAACATTATTATAGAAAATTCAAAAAATCATAATTTCAAAAATCATAAGCTACCCCTAGTGATGGGTCGAAATCGGTTCTCAAAATGTTTTCTTTAGCTTTTTATAAAAAATGTCAAAAACAAAACTAACAAAAAAATTGCGTTCTACAACTTTTATTTTATGAAAATACATAGAACAAAAAGTTACGAGACAAATTTCGTCGCGATTTCGTGACGAAATTTGACGCACGGACCTCACCCAAGAATTGATCAAAATTGTACAAAAAATTCAAAATTTTAGATCAAGTATGAGCAGCGAAGGACGTGGAAAGCCGGTTTTACCACTGTCACAGAGACAAATCATCAAGTATTGTATCGACAACTCGAAAGATGATCTTGGAGAAAGGATTTTTCGTCGGGTTATTGAAAAACGAGACGATTTCAGAAATTTTGCGGATGCGCTTCCAAAAGTGAGTACAAACTCTGACCCGGATTCAGGGAAGTTGTGTGTGCATTGAAGCGAAAATGAAGTAAAAATCGAATTTTCAGTGGAAAACCGTTTGTCTATGGGGGAGTTTCTAGGCGGGGAATCGAATGCACGCATTACCGAGACATGAAACTGTTTTACCCAAAAAATCCACAAAATTTAGGCGCAACGAGTCGAAATGTGCGACGCATTAAAAGATTTCTTGCTCAAGATTGTTGATAATCTAACTGACAATGAAGATGTCAGAGGCATCTCTGAAGAATTTGGTGCCCGCCATGTCCCTTTAAGGATCTATGGCTTTAAGCCAGACTTTTTCTCGCTCACAGCTGATGGCATGACAACCGAATGCATATTTTTGGACGCGGCGGTGCACCAGCACAGTGAAACTTTGTCCGCATGGTAAGAAATATGCAAATTTTTATCGATAAAATTAGAAAATACAGTCAACTCTCAATTCAGTGACACCCTGGGGAGGGGTCACTGAATCGACTGTAATGCAAAATTCATGAAAATTTTTGAAAAAATGCCAGCGGGATTCGAACCTGCGACCTTGAATTCAATGAGTGCTCTTTACCACTTCACCAATGGCATAGGAAGGGGGTGGCAGGGGACAGGTGATCCCCCACCCTTGTGGGCCAAAATTTAAAAAAGTCCCGTTCTCTTTGAACTTCACTACCCAGGTGCATATTTTCGTTGTAATACACAAATTTTCGAGATCGCCAACTTCACATGCATTTATCTCGACAATATTAGCGATTCAAAATTTACTGTAAAAACAAAAAATCCCCCATTTTTCATGAATTTCTCGAATATCAACAAAAAATTTTCGACCGGACTGGTTTTTTAAACTTCAAAATTTAGGTCTCAACTGACTTCGATCTTGTTCAGCTCCGTTCGAGATGGTTTTTACGCCGAACTTAGGCGCCTTCGCCGAGCTTCAAATTGCATGAACAATGGAAAAATGAAAAATTCCATCGATATTAGCCTTGATGGCTCAACTGATGAGCAATCTTCGAGAAGGTAATAGAGTGTTAAATGACAAGCTTTATAAGAAAAAATGCTTTTTTGTTTAGATCCGTTTCTCCGGCACCAGATACAAGTGGAGATGAAGGAGAAAAGGCAAAGATGGAAAGTCTATTATCAACTTCGGAAAATAACAACTTCTTGTGCCCGCCTCAAGTTTATTAAAGAATCAGAAATCTTTCATCTTCATTGTAAATATAACAATTTTTTAAAATTCAAATAAAATTTCAAATTTTATTACAAGTACTTTATTCGGGGAATTTTCCCGAAGCGATTTTTCCCGAAGCGCGCCTTCCCGAAGCATGAAAACGCTCCTTTGACCCTGATTCAGGAAAAGGATACGTATTTACGTAAATAAATTGATTTTCGCTCCAATACACCGATTCCTTCCCTGAATCAGAGTCAAGGAAGCGTTTTCATGCTTCGTGAATGCGCGGAATCGATCTCTTGCATAAAATTACCACTACCGTATTTCTTCTAAAATAACCCCCGGGGTTATTTTTTTCACCCCCCCCCCCCTCGAAAGGGGAGGGGGTTATTTTTTCAATCCTCCAACAAAATTTTTCACATGTCAAAAATTGCCTAAAATTTTGACAAAAAAGTGATAGTGCACTGCCCCTTTAAAATAAATGCTTATTATTGACTGTCATGATTATTTCCTTGCGTAAACAACACTCTTCCTCCAGAGCATAAAAAATACTTTGTCAAAAGTAAATTTTATTGATTACACGTTCTTCAATTCTTTATTGTGGTTAGCAATGAAGTTTTACATTTCCCTAACTTTACTATTTTTCTGTACAATTTTTTGTGGTGGAGATACTGAAGCTGCGAGTAAGTGATGGATACCTCCCAAAACTGAATTTTGGTAATTTTTCAAAAAATTTCAAGCTGTTTAATTTTTCCACCAAAATAACTCTATATGGGGGTTTTCAATTCTTTTTTTCTCTAAGTGAGAAATCGATTGCGCGCATTGCCGAGCCTTGAAAACACACACACATTGTTCAAGAGAAGAGGTTTGTGTATTGAAACGAAAAGGTTAATCCAGGGTTAGGAAAGAAGCGCTTTTCAAGGTTCGGCCATGAGCTTTGAGAATGCGCGCAATCGATTTTCCACATAAAATTACCCCTATATGGTCATTTTTAGGATTTTTGAAAAAAATTTTCGGGTCGAAAAAACATGAATAAATCGTCCAAATTTCGGTTTTTTTTATACAATCTGTAATAACAAAATGGCCCTACATCTAACCCCAAAAAATCCAACAACAAGTACATCTAACAATGTTGCTACTTCAGAATGTCCTGAAAACAAAGAACCATCTCCGGATTGCAATTATTGCAGCCGAAGTTGCGAAAATGACCTTCTAGCTTGCACATTAATGGCATGTATTGGCGATGACTATGAAAAGCCATGTATATGTAAATCTGGCTATAGAACTGATGGCGACAATTGTATTCGTTGTTAGTTGAATTACTCATAATATTCATACATGGGCAGGGGGGTGCAGATCTGCACTCTGCTTATTGATTGAAAGGATCATTCTTTAGTTTTGGTTGTGTTCAGCTTACTCCTTAAAAGGGACATGTCGAAGTGACACTTGAATTTTTCAAAAAGTCCTATACATTCTGAAAGAGCATACCTGATAACTCTAATAACAAAATTACCTACTATAACTCTAATCCTGAGGAGATAAAAACTTTTTAAGAAAAGGCAAAAAATTTCGGGAAGAAAGGAGAGTCAAACCCTCGACCGTCAGGTCATTGGCCTGCAATCATTCCACTGAGCCACCCTGCTTTTTGATTAAAGGGATCATTTTTTACTTATATAGTATCGTATATTTTTTTATCTCCTCTGGATTAGAGTTATAGCAGCTAATTTTGTTATGTCTAAAGAGTTATCAAGTATGCTCTTTCAGAAAAAAGAGCCCTAAGTCTAAGCCCAAGCCTAAGCCCAAGCCCAAGCCTAAGAAGCTGTCTAGATATTATATTATCAATTTTTGCAACCTTTTTTGGTTGTCAAAAACTTTGAGACCCCCGCATTTTTTCGAAAATATGCACCACCCCCTGCCCATGTATGAAAATATTTACAAATTTTTTCAATCTTTGTATGTTTAAATTTGTCTATTCATAAATTTTAACGTTAATTTTGAAAAAAAATACAGGGTGGTCCATAAAACTGGATTTTTTTCGAAATTAAATTTTTTTGTTGAAAAATCACAAAAGTCGAAAAAGTTGTTGAACAGGATTGTTTTTTTTATCATAATGTTTCGACAACTTTTTCGACAATTTTTTCGATATGCTTGAACGCACTCTTATCAAAACGAATGTTTCTAATTCAAAATGTAATTTCCGCTCATTGTTTGGCGTTTTGATGAGTCGTAGAATGTTGCTTGATGAATACTGGCTTCAAAGATCCGCTGCCAATTGGCAGCGGATCGGCGCCAAGCGGGCCCACTAGGACGATACGCTCTAGAGAAAAAATAACCCTTGGTTCCCAAGGTGATTTTTTCAAAATTTTCAAAAATTCTGCCAAAATTATCGTGGGGGACCGAAACCTCTTCGCGCTAGGGCGTTAGACCATTTTTTGCCAGTGCCCGACCTCCTTCACATCGGGTGGGGTTTGGGGAAGAGTTGTACGCGTATGGTAGAACGATACACTCTAATAGATCAACACGCCTCAGAATTTTTTCTCGATGTCGTATCTCGAATTCAACTGAAAAATACTAAATGACAAAAAGCCATCCCTTTAAAAAAGTTCATTTTCCGACATGTAATCGAAGTCATCCTTGCTTGAAACCACTTCCATTGAATAGACCACTTGGACCCCGTTTTTCCCGACTACCATAGAAATGGACTTTAGACTAACTTAGAACTTTGTATCATTTCCGAATCTGCACGAATGGAGACTGCTTCCCTAGATATTTATTTTCAATCCCAGACCAATGCCATCAAAAGAGAGCTCAGAGGTGCTGGCGAGCGTTTGCATAATGCTGAAGTATTACTGGAAGCGATGCGTTTGGAAAACCTGGAGTTGATCAACGAAATCAAAAGTCTACGAGCAGAAAATGCTGTTTTGAGAGCTAACAATAAAGGAAGTTCCCTTAACGGGTAAGGTTCAAAAAAAGAAAAAAACCCGAACTTTGGCTCTAGGAAGGTTGCCAATGAAAAAAGCGAAAGTTGCTGACGGACGATTTTCTCCACTTTCCACTGGTCAAAATCACAAAATTCTTTCGTATTCGAGTTCCCCGCATCAAAAAACCCCGATGCAAAAATTCAGGCGAATTGGAAAATTTTTTGAAAATTCAATTTTTTACCTCTTGGGTAACAAAGTTTTCACACAAAAAATCTTCCAAGTAGTCTGAATTTTTGTATTCGGAGGTTTTTCGATGGGGGGGGGGATAACTCGAATCTGAAAAAAATTTTTGATTTTGACCATAGGAAAGTGGAGAAAATCGTCCGTTGGCAACCTTTCTAGAGCCGAATTTTTTAGAACAACTGATATTGAGCCAACAACATCCTCAGCATCAACCGAAATTTCGAGTTTTAATCCATACATATTAAAATTTGAGCTGGAAGAGATGCAGGCTTCTACATCACAGCCCAATGTAAAGCCCGGTTTTAGTAATATGAAAAATTTTTAGGATGAACAATCGTTGTTCAACACTTCCAACCCATCCAATTTAGTCCCGAATGATCTTACAATTGATCTGCAATCTTATGCCGAACAGCCCTCTTCATCAAGTGTATCACCTCCATTATTAGTTAAAGTAAGCCTTTATACAGGGTGAGTCAAAAAAGTGCATTTTGGGCGCGAAATATTTTTGTTGGGAACGGAAATTTACAAAACTAAAAATGACCTATATAGGGGTAATTTTATACGGGGAATCGATAGCACGCATTTTTGAGGCATGAAACGCTTCCTTGCCCATGATTCAGGGAATGGAGTTGGTGTATTGACGTGAAAATCAAAAAAATTTTATTTTCGCCCGAAAAGCAACCATCTGAGGGTAATTTAGTGCGGGGAATCGATTGCAAGAATTCCCAAAGCATGAAAACGCTTCTTTGCCCCTGAGGGATCGAACCCTCGTTAATAAAAAGAATGACCAGCCTCTTAACCATTAGGCTTTGCGCGCCCATCTTTTGGGGATTTAGAAACAGAGTTTATCATTTCTTTTAGTTTGATGGCTCAGAGATCGATTCCAATTGCGGCGGTGATGAAAAGTCTCGAAAGCGTAAGGCATACACGATCAACAAAAAGCTTGAAGTCATCGACTACGCAAAGAAGTTTACCAAGAATTCAGCTAGCAAGCACTTCAATATCAGCCGCAGAACTATTATTGACTGGGTAAAGCAGGAGACGGAGCTTCGTGAATTTGAGTATGTGTGCATTTTATTTCACAATATAATCTTTTCCGAGAAGAGTCATAAAAAGTTGCCGCTCCGTAGTGCAGTGGATAAAGAAGCCAACCATTCGATCTGGCAAGTTAAGCAAGCAACGTTGGACTCGCAGGTACGATTCTTGTGGGTAAAATTTTAGATTTACAAAAAATTTTTTGCTCCCTGAAAATAAAAAATCTTTAAAACCAAAAGTTTTACCCTAGTGAAATTGATCCTAGTGGCCTCAACGATGCTTAACTTGCCAGATTGAACGAGCTATCTTATCCACTGTACTATGGAGCGCCAACTTTTTATGACTCTTATTGTGAAAAGAACTATATATGAGAATGTATTTTAGGAAATCCATGCTAGGATCAAACTTTAAACAAAGGCTGCCAGGGGGTGGACGTCATTCATCATTCAAGCCTTGCTTCAACGAACTCGACATGGAATTTGGTATGTGAGAGGTGAATTGTTGGATTATTTTTTCCTCATTTTCACTTTGTTAAAGGACCAGTCCAGTAGGAAAAAAGTTGCCATTTTTGTTGATATTCGGAAAGTTCATGAAAAATGGAGCATTTTTTGTTTTTACGGCATGTTCTGAATCGTTGTAGTTTTCGAGAAAATTGCGTTTGAAATTTTGAATTTGTGTACATGTCTTCGTTGTAATATACAAACTCAGGGAAGCGTTCGCAGGCTTCGGTAATGCGCACAATCGATTCTCCGCATAGAAAATCCCCAAAGGGGTCATTTTATAAAGATTCCATGGAACCTGCAAAAGTCCGTTTCTTTCGTAACGACCAAATACTTTTTTTTCCAATTTTCGTGCGTTGATCTATATGTTTGATTTTTGCATTTTAGGACCACCCATCCAAAACCCCATTTGATCAAACCCGTAACTATAAGCGAGAATACCACCAACAAAAGAAACGCCGCGAATGCAACTATTGCCATAAAGTCTTTTTCGCGACACAAGGAAACTTCAAGAAGCACTATTATAGGCATCATGAAAAATTTGAACACCTTATACAACAAAGTTCAAAAAACCATAAATTAAGATTTATTCTTTTGTGATTTCAAAACGTAAATATAGCATTTTTCTCAGGTCAATGAGACCAATAAAATGACATTAAAATGATTCAATTTGAAAATCATTTTGGATTATTGAAACGAAAATTTACAAAAAAGTTTAAATATTTTCGTTTCAATAATCCAAAATAATTTTCAAATTGAATAATTTTGGTGCCATTTTATTCGTCTCATTGAGCTGAGAAAAATGCTATATTTACTTTTTTCTAAATACCCAAGAAATTCAAATTATTTTCTTGTCAATAAACAACTTTTGATTGAATCAGGGATTTGAGACCTGGGTTCATGTTTTCGTTGTAATAAATAATCTAAACTTCACACACGATTACCTCAAAAACTAAAACGATTCAGAAGATGCCGTAAACATAAAAAATACTCCATTTTTCATGAACTCTCCGAATATATACAAAGTATGGCAACTTTTTTCCGAGTAGAGTGGTCCTTTAAAACGACCCGTAGAAAGAGATGCTATTTTTGGTTTTAAAAAACTTTTTATTATTAAAAAGAATGTTTTCAGTTCAAAATGCCAAAAAAGAAAAGCGACGTTTGAATGCAAAATACACAAACGAATGAGAGAATTAAACTCGCGTGTAGTGTAGCCAACAGACACCATAGGATGACTACGCAAGAGAGACTACAAAACTACACACGAGAAAGAATAGAAATACACAAAACGACATGCTTAGAGAACACATAGAGAGAGTAGTTGTTCACGCCACTACAATTATTGATCAATCTACTTGTCAAGCCATATCGAGTGTATATGAGACATTTTGTGAATCGTTTTTCTCCGATGTAAGTAAAATTAAGTTTGCCATTTTTATTTTCCCGGGAAATGTTAAAAATGGTGATCTGTGATCAAGATGAAATGACTTCAGTCTTTCATTTTATCGGCCAAGTTCGAAAACCCCGCCAAGTTTTCTTGAGAGACAGAGGCCTAGGCATTTTATCAACTTATTAGGGCAATAGGAACGAATGCACAGCACAAAAAATTCCGCACGGATCTCCCGCACATGAATTTTCCGCACGGATCTACCGCACAGGATTTTCCGCACATTTACACATCTGTACGGGAATGACCGCACAAGGATCGTCCGCACGGATCTTCCGCACATTTTTTGCATTAATAAAAGTTGCCTGAATTTCAATAAAATCGTGTTTATTGAAACGATGGGCAAAAAATGTGAAAAAAAAGAATTCAAAAATGTGCGGAAGATCCTTGTGCGGACAATTCTTGTGCGGAAAATCCGTGCGGAAGATCCTTGTGCAGAAAATCATGTACGATCAATTCCTTAAAAAACTGTGCGATGCATTCGTTCCTATTGCCCTTATTAGCCATGGTAGAGGATTTTCGTGCTAATACGCAAAACAATTCAAAAAAATTGGAAAAATTATTCCGTTGCGATGCCTTCTTTACACATGCAACAATTTTTGAAATTTGATCATAATGGATTCTACCTGGCCCTCATAAAATAAAATAAAAATTTCCATCCACGAATCTCCCGACTGCCCCGTATCGTGGAGAGTCTTAAAAGTTTGTTGGACTGCTCGGTCTTGAACCTTCACTGTTGTTTCTGCTTTCCGTTTGGGAGTCGATACTTAACCCACTGCTCTATTGCAGCCAACAAATATTTGACTTGTAAACTTCCTTAAACGGCTTCAATTTCTTGAAGCTTTTTCTCTTTCACTCTCTGCGAATTTACTTATAATTTTTCTTCATCGCGCTTACTTCTTTGGTGTGCTATTTTCGACCCTTTCTCCGAAACATCTCGAAAATGGACTTTAACAAATTTTTAGAACTTTGAAACATGTCCGAATCTGCACGAATGGAGACTGCTTCTCTAGATATTTATTTTCAATCCCAAACCAATGCCATCAAAAG
>JAQGBS010003090.1:0-12034 GCA_034698545.1 Acrobeloides obliquus
TGGGAAACAATTTTGTAGAATATTACTTTTTATGAAAAACTTTTATATTGAAGAAAAATCGTATGGTAACCAAAGGCCTAGTGCCGCTATAATCATCTCGTGTGCAGTACTGTTTTATTACTATCAGTAGGTCAAGTCCTGTTTTTACTCTATTAAAACTGGATTTTTTAGAACAACACTACTACGGAAACAAAAGCAGATAGACCGAAGTTCTCGGAAAATCAGAAATGTAAGCTAGTTCTTTTTACACAAGATTTTTTAAAGAAATGCTTACGTGACGTGAATACACCCATCCTATATGTTTCTTGTATCCTTTTTCAGAGAAAGTGAAAGACGACAGCGAAACGGATTTATCAGATGCACAGAGAACGCCAGCGTATGAAGGAACGGTACATGCTCTAACAATTTTGAAGAACAAATTTTCGTGTCAATAATTAGATTTAATTGCAATTCAGACAATTTTGTTGAATTTGTGATTGTTTTCAAAAGTTTTTTTTCTAAATTTTTTGAAAGCTTTGTTGAAAAAATAAAATTTTTTCATACAAACAAACATTTTGGTTGTTTTTTTCAACGCAATAACTTTTGAAAAACAATCACAAATTCAACAAAATGCCTGAATTGCAATTAGATCTAATTATTGGCACGGAAATCTGTTCTTTAAAATTGTTAGAGGGTGCACCGTCCCTTTGAAGGATAGCTGCAAGCGACTAGAACTACTACTTAGTCAAACTGGAATTGGTACCAGCACACGAACACAGCTTTTACTGAGCGATTCGGGCACTAGGACAACTGGCAACGGACAATTGGAAACGCGTTTATTTATTGGCAGCGGACAACTGGCAACGGACAATTGGCAACACAAAAAATGATGCAAAAAGAAATCGCTCCAGGTGGGATCGAACTCGCTCCTTCAGTGCGGTCCGTTGGCAATTGTCCTGGTGCCGCGATTCGTACCCGCATTTTTGGACGCTGAAGTTGTAAGTTGTTGATTTAAAATAGGAATTTATTTACATTTCTAGTACTATTGCGGAATCGATACCATACATGGGCAAGGGGTGACAGTCGGATCCAACCAACTCACTCAAATGGGATTAAGGGGGACCTCGCAAAATTAGGAGGGGGAATGAAAAAATTTAGAAAATGAAAACTTTTGGTGAAAAAAAGACAAAATTTGAACTTTCTTGTTGAAATTTAGCATAATTTGGGTGAAATCCTTGAGGCAAAACAAAAATCAACGCCACAGGCAAAAATTTTTTTGAGGAATTTTAAGTTAAAATGCACAATAAATGAAAATTTTTTGCTCAAATTTTTGGTGGAAAAAAGAGAAAATTTTAGACATTACATGAAGTTGAGGAAACTTCCAACATACCGCATGCCACGGCGTCTACCCCTTATACACATATGTGCAGTATAGTGAGTGAGGGGGAGCTTCCCTTTGTGACATTATATCCAGTTCTAGGATAACTCGATTTTCTTTAAATCTCAATCAGAGGAAATTTATTTGTGTTTTTTTAGATCAACGAAAGAAACTGGAGACTTCGAGTAGAAGTAATCAGGTAATTTTCTTCTTTCTCACAAAGGGTCGCCACAGTAGCATATCCAGGGGCCAATTGTACGAAAGTAGAAATCGAAAATTCCTATGCTCAGGGCCATATCCAGGATTTGGTTTCGGGGGGGGGGAGGCTTGGTTTGAAATTTTTCGAGGCTCAACTAATCCCAGATCCTGAATTCGCCATTTGGCAGAAAACAGAGTTTAAGAAGTTAATGGCGTTTTATAAAACTCCTATAGAATTTTTTTAGCTCATGCATGAAAATTTTACATATATCGTCCCCAGAACAAGTGTACGAATACATGGTGCCGTTAGGCAAAATCTTTTCTAAGGGTAATATTTTTATCGAAGGGTTGAAGTAATTTGCCAATTCTGTCTTTTTCTCCGCTTGGAATTTGGTCGTTACCTATATTCACTTTATTTCAGATCCTGTTGCGGAGGTCCGTTCAAAGGGAATCGAGCTATTGGCTGAAATATTAGCGATTTTTGTTCTCTTTGCGCCCAGTTTTTACACCCAAACCTTGTTGGATGACTGTCGAAGAATCTTTTTGAAGTCCAACTCTTATCGTCGACGCCAAAGGTTTTATTGCCCTTATTTTTAAATGCTGATTGATTTTTTAAGTTATGGCAAATGATGCTTGTTATGCTTCACAAGAAGCATATGTATACAAAGCAATTCATGCAATTTTTTGAAGAGTACCTCATTGAAGTGTCCCAAGACAGTAAGTTGTGCTATTTTTATAGCGCCACACGTTTTGACGAGTGGACAGTAGCGTATCCAAGGGGCCCCCGAAATCCGAAAACTTTCCCTAATGGTTCCCCTTGTGAATTAATATTTTTATCGAAGGGTTGAAGTAATTTGCCAATTCTGTCATTTTTCTCTGCTCGGAATTTGATCGTTATCTATATTGACTTTATTTCAGACCATGTAGAGAGTGTTGAGCACAGAGAATAGGACTCTTGGGTGAAATCTTGGCAAAGCTTGCTTTCTCAGATTCGCCAAGTTTCGCTAAAACTCTACTGGATGAATTTCGAAAAAGTTTTCTTAAGTCCAAATATTATCGTCGACGTCAAAGGTTTTTTGTCATTATTTTTAAATGCTGAAGGGGACCCCGAAATTGAAAAAATGAAAGTTTTTTCGTTTGTTGATGTCAAAAATTTTTTCGCGTTTTTGAATTTGAACTATAAAGTTTTATTTTTAGCACATGTATGAAACTTTGCCTCAAGTCAACGATTACATTGTGCTATTATACAAGTTACTCTCAAACGATAATATTTTTGGGTTGAAGTAATTTGCCAATGCTGTCTTTTTCTCCGCTTGGAATTTGGTCGTTATCTATATTGACTTGATTTCAGACCCTGTTGCGGATTTCAGGTCAAATGGAATGGAACTGTTGGGTGGAATCCTGGCTATTTTTGCCTTCTCAGACTTTAGAAAGCTTCTTTGAGATTCCAACAGAGTTTGGGCGTAACTGGGTCCCAGTTATACTTCAACTCTGTTGGATTCTCGAAGAAGCTTTCTAAAGTCTGAGAAAGCAAAAGTTGCCAGGATTCCACCCAACAGTTCTATTCCATTTGACCTGACATCTGCAACAGGGTCTGGAAAAAGTCAATATAGATACGACCAAATTCTAAGCGTAGAAAAATGACAGCATTGGAAAATTACTTCAACCCTTCGATAAAAATATTACCCTTAGAGTTTCTAAAGTCCAACTCTTATCGTCGACGTCAAAGGTTTTTTTGCTCTTTTTCTAAACTTTTGCTCTTTTTCTAATCTTCAGATAGTGTGGCCGAAAATTGTCGAGGGTTGTCCCAAACTGGCAACTCATTGGCTTCAATTGCTGCGTGTTAACCATCTAGAAATTATGATCATCATTGATGAAAATAATCCAAAGTCGAATTGGTCAATTGATGGCTCCAGAGATTCTTCCTTTAGCTCGTCGGACTCCTCTGATTCAGAAGATGAGGTCCAGCTTCCTCAGCATGATATCAATTGCAGCATCTCGAATGGTAATTCGGTGACGAATGGTGATAGGAAAAGATTAGTTCTTTTTTATATTATATTGAAATGATTTCTAGAATGCCGATTAAAAAAATGCGAAAATTATGTAGTGCCGAATGTCTATAGTAGCGATAAAGAAGGCGACGCAATCTCAGCTTCATAATGCTTTGTAATTTTAATTATCTTTTATTGCATTGTATATCTTGAAAATGTATGTTTTTGAAATTTGTAATTGTCTTTTATTGCATTTGTATGTTTTGAAATAATGGTTAAATAAAATGGTACATGTAATTATAGCACTGAAAAAAGTCACCTAAAGATATTCCGCTACTACAGGTAGTATAAAAAAAATTGGAATTTGGGCGATTTTTTCATGTTTTTCGACCCGAAAATTTTCAAAAATGAACAACAAAAAGTCGTTTAAAAATAAATTTTGGATGTGTTGTTGGAAAATATTTTTTTAATCTGCATAAAAGGATGTTAAGTCATTATAAACAATTATTATTAAAGGTACAAGTTCAACAAATTTGTATATTTAAAAAGTGGGTGGATGGGTAGGTACGGTCCCCCCCCCCCGCCCCATTTCAGATGTGGTATCAGGGTGGTAGCCATTTTCGCTGATTTTGCAGCAAATTTGCTCGTTTTGTAGATTGTCGGGGAGACCTTCCTGCATAACAATAAGGATGGGTTTTTTGTGAATCGTCGTTTTAAGAAAGATATGTAGTCCTTAAGTTTGAAAAACAACTCATTTTTGGCAGAAAATTTATAGGTATTTTTCCGATATGTAGGCACACACTTTTTGCCGTTTTTCTATGGGTTGAAACATACGTGACTTGGTGCCTGAAAGAATCAGACAAAATTCCTGGTGCCTGAAAAATGGGGAGGGGGACATGTCCCACTTTCCTACGACACTGGCAGTGGTGTAGAAGGGTCGACTGGAATTTTATGCTATATGCTACAAAAGTTATGTCACAACCACACTTACACAAAGGAGTGGAAAAGGATAGAATTCCCCCACCTACGCTGCACGCTCCCAAAGAGGCCTACCACTCTGCACTTTTGCGTCGAAGGCGAAATTTTTCCTATTCTCCCCCTTATGTTTTATTCCCTTATGAAAAAATTGGTCCCCGATTATGATTTTTCACCAAAATGGTCCTTTAAAAAAACCGTAAATTTCTGAGGGTGCGCGCTATCAGTTGTGCCGAGGTGTCGGTGTGCCGGTCGTGCCGCGTTGTAAAACGGTGGTACGACTGATAGCGCGCACCCTCATAAAATTGACACGAAACAACTTTTACACGATAAAGTTGACACGATACTTTTGTAACATATAGCATAAAATTCCAGTCGATCCTTCTACATCACTGCCAGTGCCGTAGGAAAGGGAGACATGTCCCCCTCCCGTAGCCGGAAAATTTTAATTTTTTCTCTTTACCATAAGGTTCTCCTTTATGTTTTTCATAAAAATTTGAAAAAACATTATGTCTCCCCCTCCATCGAGAAATCCTGCCTACGGCACTGACCAATTTCCTCCCCTAAGGTGTGCAATCGTACCCTACTCTCTAGAGACGCTCATGACACTATTTTTGTCACATCATTAATTTCCTTTTTTGGTTTTCATTTTTTACTATTAGCATCACCTTGTAGTCTTTATAATTAGATATCTATCATCTATGATTCAAGAATATGCAATAAGAGATGTTTAATTATTGAGATGTTCAATATCAAATAAAAAAAACAAACAGATTGTGTAGCTTAGCAACCAAGTCTTCTACGCAAATTATATGGATGCTCGTGAGAGTTTTTTTAATTTGATTTTGTTTTCAACCAAAAAATTCATGTATAGATATTTATAGGCCTTACAAGGAACCTTTTCGAAGTGTAAATTTTAAATTGAAGTTTTTTCAAAAAAATTTTTTTTAGATGTTTTTAGTATTATATAAGAAAACTTTTGAGCCGCTCGAAAAAATTTGTATCCTTCACATTATCGGAGAAATTAGCCATGAAAAATTGAAAAATTAAGCCAATATTACTTAGGAAATTAAATCACAATATTTCTTAACAGCGATTGTAGTCGAGTGGTTAGTCACACAATATTAGATGAAGTTAGTTCCATGTTCGATTCCCCGCCCGATCATTCACTTTTTGCCCATTTTTTTCTAAAACATCATGTTTACAATAATTTTTAGGCGCAGATTACGAATTTGTCGTTATTAATCGATTGATTCAAAAATTAACAAAAAATTTTTATAAAAAATAAGGGGGTTACCCCTAAAAATTGAAAAATATGCGAATTTCAAAAATGTCTTCAAACCTGCTAATTTTTTGTACTTGGGGGTTTTCGGCTATGGGGAACACGATGGATTTATTATTTTTTAACAAAATTTTTTGTAAAAATTAAAAGGTTATCCCCTAAAATTTCAAATTTTTCATAAAACGAAATTCATGAAAAATTTTTTTCGTTTCTCGAAAAATTTGAATTTTTGTATAAAAAATAGAATTTTTGAAAAATTTGAAATTTTAGGGGATAACCTTTTAATTTTTACAAAAAATTTTGTTAAAAAATAATAAATCCATCGTGTTCCCCATAGCCGAAAACCCCCAAGTACAAAAAATTAGCAGGTTTGAAGACATTTTTGAAATTCGCATATTTTTCAATTTTTAGGGGTAACCCCCTTATTTTTTATAAAAATTTTTTGTTAATTTTTGAATCAATCGATTAATAACGACAAATTCGTAATCTGCGCCTAAAAATTATTGTAAACATGATGTTTTAGAAAAAAATGGGCAAAAAGTGAATGATCGGGCGGGGAATCGAACATGGAACTAACTTCATCTAATATTGTGTGACTAACCACTCGACTACAATCGCTGTTAAGAAATATTGTGATTTAATTTCCTAAGTAATATTGGCTTAATTTTTCAATTTTTCATGGCTAATTTCTCCGATAATGTGAAGGATACAAATTTTTTCGAGCGGCTCAAAAGTTTTCTTATATAATACTAAAAACATCTAAAAAAAATTTTTTTGAAAAAACTTCAATTTAAAATTTACACTTCGAAAAGGTTCCTTGTAAGGCCTATAAATATCTATACATGAATTTTTTGGTTGAAAACAAAATCAAATTAAAAAAACTCTCACGAGCATCCATATAATTTGCGTAGAAGACTTGGTTGCTAAGCTACACAATCTGTTTGTTTTTTTTATTTGATATTGAACATCTCAATAATTAAACATCTCTTATTGCATATTCTTGAATCATAGATGATAGATATCTAATTATAAAGACTACAAGGTGATGCTAATAGTAAAAAATGAAAACCAAAAAAGGAAATTAATGATGTGACAAAAATAGTGTCATGAGCGTCTCTAGAGAGTAGGGTACGATTGCACACCTTAGGGGAGGAAATTGGTCAGTGCCGTAGGCAGGATTTCTCGATGGAGGGGGAGACATAATGTTTTTTCAAATTTTTATGAAAAACATAAAGGAGAACCTTATGGTAAAGAGAAAAAATTAAAATTTTCCGGCTACGGGAGGGGGACATGTCTCCCTTTCCTACGGCACTGGCAGTGATGTAGAAGGATCGACTGGAATTTTATGCTATATGTTACAAAAGTATCGTGTCAACTTTATCGTGTAAAAGTTGTTTCGTGTCAATTTTATGAGGGTGCGCGCTATCAGTCGTACCACCGTTTTACAACGCGGCACGACCGGCACACCGACACCTCGGCACAACTGATAGCGCGCACCCTCAGAAATTTACGGTTTTTTTAAAGGACCATTTTGGTGAAAAATCATAATCGGGGACCAATTTTTTCATAAGGGAATAAAACATAAGGGGGAGAATAGGAAAAATTTCGCCTTCGACGCAAAAGTGCAGAGTGGTAGGCCTCTTTGGGAGCGTGCAGCGTAGGTGGGGGAATTCTATCCTTTTCCACTCCTTTGTGTAAGTGTGGTTGTGACATAACTTTTGTAGCATATAGCATAAAATTCCAGTCGACCCTTCTACACCACTGCCAGTGTCGTAGGAAAGTGGGACATGTCCCCCTCCCCATTTTTCAGGCACCAGGAATTTTGTCTGATTCTTTCAGGCACCAAGTCACGTATGTTTCAACCCATAGAAAAACGGCAAAAAGTGTGTGCCTACATATCGGAAAAATACCTATAAATTTTCTGCCAAAAATGAGTTGTTTTTCAAACTTAAGGACTACATATCTTTCTTAAAACGACGATTCACAAAAAACCCATCCTTATTGTTATGCAGGAAGGTCTCCCCGACAATCTACAAAACGAGCAAATTTGCTGCAAAATCAGCGAAAATGGCTACCACCCTGATACCACATCTGAAATGGGGCGGGGGGGGGGGACCGTACCTACCCATCCACCCACTTTTTAAATATACAAATTTGTTGAACTTGTACCTTTAATAATAATTGTTTATAATGACTTAACATCCTTTTATGCAGATTAAAAAAATATTTTCCAACAACACATCCAAAATTTATTTTTAAACGACTTTTTGTTGTTCATTTTTGAAAATTTTCGGGTCGAAAAACATGAAAAAATCGCCCAAATTCCAATTTTTTTTATACTACCTGTAGTAGCGGAATATCTTTAGGTGACTTTTTTCAGTGCTATAATTACATGTACCATTTTATTTAACCATTATTTCAAAACATACAAATGCAATAAAAGACAATTACAAATTTCAAAAACATACATTTTCAAGATATACAATGCAATAAAAGATAATTAAAATTACAAAGCATTATGAAGCTGAGATTGCGTCGCCTTCTTTATCGCTACTATAGACATTCGGCACTACATAATTTTCGCATTTTTTTAATCGGCATTCTAGAAATCATTTCAATATAATATAAAAAAGAACTAATCTTTTCCTATCACCATTCGTCACCGAATTACCATTCGAGATGCTGCAATTGATATCATGCTGAGGAAGCTGGACCTCATCTTCTGAATCAGAGGAGTCCGACGAGCTAAAGGAAGAATCTCTGGAGCCATCAATTGACCAATTCGACTTTGGATTATTTTCATCAATGATGATCATAATTTCTAGATGGTTAACACGCAGCAATTGAAGCCAATGAGTTGCCAGTTTGGGACAACCCTCGACAATTTTCGGCCACACTATCTGAAGATTAGAAAAAGAGCAAAAGTTTAGAAAAAGAGCAAAAAAACCTTTGACGTCGACGATAAGAGTTGGACTTTAGAAACTCTAAGGGTAATATTTTTATCGAAGGGTTGAAGTAATTTTCCAATGCTGTCATTTTTCTACGCTTAGAATTTGGTCGTATCTATATTGACTTTTTCCAGACCCTGTTGCAGATGTCAGGTCAAATGGAATAGAACTGTTGGGTGGAATCCTGGCAACTTTTGCTTTCTCAGACTTTAGAAAGCTTCTTCGAGAATCCAACAGAGTTGAAGTATAACTGGGACCCAGTTACGCCCAAACTCTGTTGGAATCTCAAAGAAGCTTTCTAAAGTCTGAGAAGGCAAAAATAGCCAGGATTCCACCCAACAGTTCCATTCCATTTGACCTGAAATCCGCAACAGGGTCTGAAATCAAGTCAATATAGATAACGACCAAATTCCAAGCGGAGAAAAAGACAGCATTGGCAAATTACTTCAACCCAAAAATATTATCGTTTGAGAGTAACTTGTATAATAGCACAATGTAATCGTTGACTTGAGGCAAAGTTTCATACATGTGCTAAAAATAAAACTTTATAGTTCAAATTCAAAAACGCGAAAAAATTTTTGACATCAACAAACGAAAAAACTTTCATTTTTTCAATTTCGGGGTCCCCTTCAGCATTTAAAAATAATGACAAAAAACCTTTGACGTCGACGATAATATTTGGACTTAAGAAAACTTTTTCGAAATTCATCCAGTAGAGTTTTAGCGAAACTTGGCGAATCTGAGAAAGCAAGCTTTGCCAAGATTTCACCCAAGAGTCCTATTCTCTGTGCTCAACACTCTCTACATGGTCTGAAATAAAGTCAATATAGATAACGATCAAATTCCGAGCAGAGAAAAATGACAGAATTGGCAAATTACTTCAACCCTTCGATAAAAATATTAATTCACAAGGGGAACCATTAGGGAAAGTTTTCGGATTTCGGGGGCCCCTTGGATACGCTACTGTCCACTCGTCAAAACGTGTGGCGCTATAAAAATAGCACAACTTACTGTCTTGGGACACTTCAATGAGGTACTCTTCAAAAAATTGCATGAATTGCTTTGTATACATATGCTTCTTGTGAAGCATAACAAGCATCATTTGCCATAACTTAAAAAATCAATCAGCATTTAAAAATAAGGGCAATAAAACCTTTGGCGTCGACGATAAGAGTTGGACTTCAAAAAGATTCTTCGACAGTCATCCAACAAGGTTTGGGTGTAAAAACTGGGCGCAAAGAGAACAAAAATCGCTAATATTTCAGCCAATAGCTCGATTCCCTTTGAACGGACCTCCGCAACAGGATCTGAAATAAAGTGAATATAGGTAACGACCAAATTCCAAGCGGAGAAAAAGACAGAATTGGCAAATTACTTCAACCCTTCGATAAAAATATTACCCTTAGAAAAGATTTTGCCTAACGGCACCATGTATTCGTACACTTGTTCTGGGGACGATATATGTAAAATTTTCATGCATGAGCTAAAAAAATTCTATAGGAGTTTTATAAAACGCCATTAACTTCTTAAACTCTGTTTTCTGCCAAATGGCGAATTCAGGATCTGGGATTAGTTGAGCCTCGAAAAATTTCAAACCAAGCCTCCCCCCCCCCGAAACCAAATCCTGGATATGGCCCTGAGCATAGGAATTTTCGATTTCTACTTTCGTACAATTGGCCCCTGGATATGCTACTGTGGCGACCCTTTGTGAGAAAGAAGAAAATTACCTGATTACTTCTACTCGAAGTCTCCAGTTTCTTTCGTTGATCTAAAAAAACACAAATAAATTTCCTCTGATTGAGATTTAAAGAAAATCGAGTTATCCTAGAACTGGATATAATGTCACAAAGGGAAGCTCCCCCTCACTCACTATACTGCACATATGTGTATAAGGGGTAGACGCCGTGGCATGCGGTATGTTGGAAGTTTCCTCAACTTCATGTAATGTCTAAAATTTTCTCTTTTTTCCACCAAAAATTTGAGCAAAAAATTTTCATTTATTGTGCATTTTAACTTAAAATTCCTCAAAAAAATTTTTGCCTGTGGCGTTGATTTTTGTTTTGCCTCAAGGATTTCACCCAAATTATGCTAAATTTCAACAAGAAAGTTCAAATTTTGTCTTTTTTTCACCAAAAGTTTTCATTTTCTAAATTTTTTCATTCCCCCTCCTAATTTTGCGAGGTCCCCCTTAATCCCATTTGAGTGAGTTGGTTGGATCCGACTGTCACCCCTTGCCCATGTATGGTATCGATTCCGCAATAGTACTAGAAATGTAAATAAATTCCTATTTTAAATCAACAACTTACAACTTCAGCGTCCAAAAATGCGGGTACGAATCGCGGCACCAGGACAATTGCCAACGGACCGCACTGAAGGAGCGAGTTCGATCCCACCTGGAGCGATTTCTTTTTGCATCATTTTTTGTGTTGCCAATTGTCCGTTGCCAGTTGTCCGCTGCCAATAAATAAACGCGTTTCCAATTGTCCGTTGCCAGTTGTCCTAGTGCCCGAATCGCTCAGTAAAAGCTGTGTTCGTGTGCTGGTACCAATTCCAGTTTGACTAAGTAGTAGTTCTAGTCGCTTGCAGCTATCCTTCAAAGGGACGGTGCACCCTCTAACAATTTTAAAGAACAGATTTCCGTGCCAATAATTAGATCTAATTGCAATTCAGGCATTTTGTTGAATTTGTGATTGTTTTTCAAAAGTTATTGCGTTGAAAAAAACAACCAAAATGTTTGTTTGTATGAAAAAATTTTATTTTTTCAACAAAGCTTTCAAAAAATTTAGAAAAAAAACTTTTGAAAACAATCACAAATTCAACAAAATTGTCTGAATTGCAATTAAATCTAATTATTGACACGAAAATTTGTTCTTCAAAATTGTTAGAGCATGTACCGTTCCTTCATACGCTGGCGTTCTCTGTGCATCTGATAAATCCGTTTCGCTGTCGTCTTTCACTTTCTCTGAAAAAGGATACAAGAAACATATAGGATGGGTGTATTCACGTCACGTAAGCATTTCTTTAAAAAATCTTGTGTAAAAAGAACTAGCTTACATTTCTGATTTTCCGAGAACTTCGGTCTATCTGCTTTTGTTTCCGTAGTAGTGTTGTTCTAAAAAATCCAGTTTTAATAGAGTAAAAACAGGACTTGACCTACTGATAGTAATAAAACAGTACTGCACACGAGATGATTATAGCGGCACTAGGCCTTTGGTTACCATACGATTTTTCTTCAATATAAAAGTTTTTCATAAAAAGTAATATTCTACAAAATTGTTTCCCA
>JAQGBS010003091.1:0-12034 GCA_034698545.1 Acrobeloides obliquus
CAAGATCTCGCAATGCGCGCAATCGATTGCTCGCATAGAAAAACCCCTATAGGGTTATTTTAGTAAAAATTTAAAAAATTTTTTGAAAAAATCACAAAAATCTGGTTTCCACCACCCTGTAGAATATTTTCAGAAGTAGAGAAAAAAACTTAACTTGGAAAAGTTGCCATTTTTCTTGAAATTATGAAAATTCATAAAAAATGGAGCATTTTTTGTTTTTCAGTAAATTATGAATCACTGCCGTTGTCGAAATGTTGGCGTGTGAAGTTGCGATACAAACTTTTTCCGAGTTGAGTTTTTTTCTACTTTTATTGATTTTGAGAAAAAAATTTTTTTAATTTTTTCAATCATTTTATTACTTTAAAAATTTAAGTCTTATTGTGCCTTTTCTCGCAAAAAATCGATAGAAAACAACAGTTTGAAGTTTTAATGTTTGATCGATCATTTCAATCAGCAACTTTTTATTGAATCAGGGAAATGATATTGATGTGCATGTTTTTGTCGTAATAACACAATCTCATCTTTGCGCAATTATCTTGACATCTGTAACGATTCACAATTTACTGCAATAACAAAAAATGCTCCATTTTAAATGAATTTTCATAATGCCAACTTCTCTCCGAGTGAAGTGGTCCTGTAACCATGTGGACAGTCTTTTTCTCTATCACAGAAACAAGTTTTACTAGATGAAGCTACGATTTTTAAATCAAAAAAATTTTTTACCTTCTTCTTGAACTTGTTCCAATTGTTTAGTTAAAATTGAAATTTTATCATTTTTCTTTTTAACTCTCTTCTTTTTCTTGGTCCCTTTATTTTGTTTTATAGGAGGCATTGATATTTTTTTAATCTAAAAAAGCTAATGTAATTCTTTTTAAACTGCCATAAATGGATAAACAAGAAAGGTTGGTGAAACTGAAAAGTGACCAATTGAAATATGCGAATTTTATCTGACCATTAAAAAGTTTTCGTTTTATTGCTAAATCGAATTGAAATATAGGATCATTGGTATAGAAGCCATTCGAGATATTGGATAGAATAAAAAATTCTCGGCTGTTCCGTTTTGCTTCGAATCGTTGTAGAAATTATACAAAAAGCACATTTAGCGCACCCCTTCGGGGATGTGCAGATTTGTTTTTGGAGGTTCCTACATCCTTTTTTAGTGTTTTTGGTCAATATCTTTTGCCAGATAAAAGCTAGCAACTTAATTTTCACATAAGAATTTTATTCAGATGGTGATGTTTAAAAATGTTAAAAACAACGTTTTCAAAAAACGATGTCGATTTCCGAATAGCCCAATATATTTACTTACAATCAGTTCGGGACCCTCCCTTGTTAGTTCAATAAAATATATCTTTTACATTCTATGAAACAATGAATAATAAGGGTGGCCAAAAAACTGGATTTTTGTGATTTTTCAAACAATTTTTTACAAAAAAAATTTTTTTGAATTTTTGCAAAAATGACTTTCTAGGGGTAATTTTATGCGAAAAATCGATTGTGCGAATTCCCGAAGCGTGAAAACGCTTCCTTGATCCTGATTAAGGGGGGGGGGAAACCAAAATTTGATTTTCGCTTTAAAACACCGATCCCTTCTCTGAATTAGGGTTAAGGAAGCGTTTTCACGCTTCGGGAATGCGCACAATCGATTCCTCGCCTAGAAAAACCTAAGAATCGATGGTTTTCTCATAAAAATCCGAAAAATTTTCGATTTTTGCTTCAATACACTCATTGCCTTCCCTGAATCAGGATCAAGGAAGCGTTTTCACGCTTCGGGAATGCGTACAATCGATTTTTCACATAATATTACCCTTAGAAAAGTCATTTTTGCAAAAATTCAAAAAAAGTTTTTTGCATAAAATTGCTCGAAAAATCGCAAAAATTCAGTTTTTTTGCCACCCTTTATAAAAAATACTAATTTGATAAAATAGTACGAAAATATTTAACCCAATTCAATAAAAGAATTATAAGAGCGAACGGCGGAAAACATAAACAATGAACCAGTTTCAGCAGTCATAAAATCTCTGTATGTTTAGTTTATGTATTAGAGAAGAGAAATGTGTATGAAACGCACAAGATGCAATCAATAAAATTCTTGTTATGCACGAAATGGGAAAAAATATGTATGTAACACATCAAGTTCCATGTTTTTGTTGTAACACATAGACGGAACAAATTGTCGGAAAATCATTTTTATCGATTTTTCATTTACGATTTTTCATTTATGATTTTTATAATTCTTGAGGCTGCTTCATAAAATAAAAAGTTAATTAATTGTTTGAATTCATATTGAGATTTCGCATTGATTTATTGTACACGCTTCCACATTCGTAACGCTGTCCAACTGCCACCCCCTTCGGGCTATGTTCCCATCTAATCCTTACTCCGACTTAAAACAGCACTACCTCAGGTGAGGTGGTGTCATTCTAAGTGCGACTATCGTAAAAATGTTAAAATTTTAACATGTTGTCAAAAAATTTTTTAAGATGTTAAAATTATAACATTATATTATGTACAGAGCAATCATTTTGGTCTGAACATCAATGTTTTTAGTCGTTCTCGCACCCCCTCTAACGAATTTCTATGCGGTCTTTTTTAAATTGTAGCTGAACAATGGCCAAATAAGTGTTGATAAAAATTTTCGAAATCCGTTGATCCTAACATTGTCAAAAATTACTTTGAAGTTTTAAAAGTCGATTTTCTTCAATTTAACAAAATGTTAGAAATTTAATTTTTATATGAAAATACAGAACTTTAGTCATTCTAACACATGCAAAAAACCGTATATAAAAATTATTTAACAGTGGCTAGATATTTGACTTTGAAGTTGATAGTCAAAAAAAGAGACAAAAACAAAATGATGCACCCGGGAATCGAACTCTCAATCTTCTGGCTACTAGCCGAGAGCGCTAACCACTACACTATCACCACATGGTATAGTGGTTAGCACTTTCGGCTAGCAGCCAGAAGGTTGAGGGTTTGATTCCCGGGTATGTCATTTTGTTTTTGCCTCATTTTTTGACTATCAACTTTAAAGTCAAATATCTCGGTACTGTTAAATAATTTTTATATACGGTTTTTGCATGTGTTAGAAGAACTAAATCTCTGTATTTTCATACAAAAATTAAATTTCTATCATTTTATTAAGGTAAAGAAAATCGACTTTTAAAACTTTAAAGTAATTTTTGACAATGTTAGGATCAACGGATTTTGACAATTTTTATCAACACTTATTCGGCCATCGTTCAGCTGCAATTTTAAAAAAACCACATGGAAATTCGTTAGAGGAGGTACGAGAACGACTAAAAAAATTGATGTTGCAGACCAAAATGATCGCTCTGTAGTAACCATGAGATAAGATACTTTCAATGTGTGAAGAATAAAATATAATTAAAGAATAAATAAAACTTAAAATTTTTTTATGCTTTTCCACGTTTCATTCAAAATGTTTTTTGGCTCTTTTTCCATCTCTACATGAAGCTTTTCTCTTTCCTGTTTGCTCATAAAAAGAAATTCCACTTCAGTCATGGGGACATCTTTTGTTTCGGGGATCATAAAAATGAAGAAGATCAAGCTTATGAGCATTATAACAGCATATACACAAAAGAGACCTAAAATTTTGGTGTAGTGGAATATAAAAAAAGTTGCTTACCATATTTAGTAACTGCCAAACTTAGACTAAGATATGTCAGCGAAACTGTTAAATTTGCAGCATAATCAGAGAAAGTAGAGAATGCAATGCATGTTGCTCTGGCCCAAAGTGGGTAAAATTCGGCGTTCAGGAGCCAAGGCAAGATAGCAAAGCCTGAAAATTTTATCGAATTTCACCAATAGGGGTTCCATTATATTGAGGTTCGACTGTACCTAATGAAAAATTACAAATATGTAGCATCGCTATAACAATCGGCAACGCCACATACTGGGTATGGCAAAAGTTAAGATCCCATTCATATTTTGTATTTATACTCACTCTACCAGAGGTGACATTTATATGGTGATAATGATTACTGGCCCCTAGAAATAGAAAAATTTCAGTTCTGTTTACTGACTCATACCCGTAGGCGAACTACAGTATCCAGTTTCTGATCCCCAATCAGCTCGTGCTGGATCTATTGGAAGACAGTAGCCTTGGGTATTTTGTTCTCCTTGGCGTGAACAAAAACCACATCGTTCATCAGTGACACAAAGATCGCAATTTCTAGATTATGCTAATATAGGAATTTAAGGGCGTGTCTAGGGGAGCGGGTCCCGATCAGTGTTGACTCGAGTACTCGCTTCACGAGTACTCACATTTCGAGTAGTATAAGAGTACATTACTCGACTGAAATTCGCATATTGAATCGATTAGTGTACACTATTTGATTCGATCTTTCGATTTCAGTTAAGTAGTGTACATTACTCGATTCGTCATTCGAATAGTGTACTCGAATACAACACTGGTCCCGACCAGAGACCGAAAAGGGCCAAGGCCCCCAAAGCCTCGGCTTTCTGGGTTTGGGCTTAGGATTTCTCATCAACGCAAAAAAGGCCCCTTTGGCCGAAATGGAGCACCGGTTTCCGGTGCCCTTCCCCCTCTAGCTACGTCCTTGGAGGAGAATAGTCCATTTATTCACTTATGCCCCTGATAAAAAACTAGCTAAGCCTTTGAGCAAAGTATATATATAAAATATTCTGTTCACGTTGTACTAACCTATAATCATTACATATATTAAAATCTCTTGAAGAAATATTTGTCCACCTATCAACATTACTTCCATTAAGTTTTATAACAACTGCTGAAAATTTGTTCATCATGAAAAAGCTTCCTGCCATAAAAATTGAGCTTATGAATAATCCAATCACACTTGAAAGCAAAAGGTTCCGTCGCCCTTTTACTTCTACTAGATACATAGGAAGAAAAGCAGTAATAAAGAAAACAGCTAAACGAAGCATTATATCAGTTTTAGGTGCATTTACCGGCTGGACCAACAGAAAGAAATAAACTAGCATTATCTCCTCTTATTCCAGCTGATTTGAAGAGAGTGCCAGTAAAGTAAAGGATAGTGTTGATCCCCGATGCTTGTTGGAAGATTTGTAAAACACAACCGACAAATAGGGCCTTTCGGAGGTGTGGGGTTGAGAAAACACGGAAGAGAACATGGGCTCCTGAAATTATTGTGATATCATGTCATTATGAAATTTTTTACCATTTTTACGATTTTAGAGGGAGCACACTTGAATAGGAGGAGGCACACTTGAATCAACTAGTGGACCACCCCTCCTCGTCGAATATTTTTCGACCAAAAATGGCTTAACACGGGAATACTTCTTTGTACTAAATGTTGCGTTTGATAAATAAAGCATTGTTGAGCAACTTTTACAAAGACACTATGGCAAAAATTGTCAACCTAGCCGATCTAGGGCCTCTTAAACATGGTAGGATCGTGATTTTTCAAACGGTTTAGTTTTCTAAGCATATTTCGACGAAGAAAAGGTTTTGAGAAATGGTTAACCACTCGTTAGATAGCTGAAATGCAGTCCTACACGATGACATGTCGATTGCCATAATTGGTTGAAATAACGCTGAGCTATAGCTAAAAACATATCGTAAGGTATCGATTTTTATAATAAAGATGTTCACAAAATCTACGTTATCCACTCGCAGGAAGGTCCTAATTGTGTAGAGCTGCATTTCAGCTATCTAACGAGTGGTTAACCATTTCTCAAAACCTTTTCTTCGTCGAGATATGCTTAGAAAACTAAACCGTTCGAAAAATCATGCCCCTGCCATGTTTGAGAGGCCCTAGATCGGCTAGATCGACGATTTTTGCCATAGTATCTTTGTAAAAGTTGCTCAGCAATGCCTTATTTATCAAACGCAACATTTAGTACAAAGAAGTATTCCCGTGTTAAAGAACAACTTTTTGGAAAAATTGTAAAAATGGCGAAAAAGTTTACAAAATGACATTTTTGGCAAAAAATGACTAAAAATACCATTTTTGGGTAAAAACGCCTACCCTCCCCCCAATTTTCGAAAAAAATGGAGCCCCCTCCCCTATCCACGTGGGGGGGGGGGAGGGCACCCGAGTGTGTTATGCATACCATTATGAAGTGCTTTAATTTTCTCCGCTCTTTCATGCGCAACTCTCAGCTCTGCAATTTCATATTGTATCCAATCTTCGTTATGCTCATAGATTTTTTCGAAAACCTGAAAAATTAAAAAAGTTGTGTGTTACCAAATTTGATTACCACCCACTTTTTCACATGCCTCTACACCTTCTTTTTCAAAAGCAAATCGAGGACTTTGTGGCAGGAACCAAAATCCAATAAATTGAATAATTGAAGGTACAGCAGAAAATGCAAACATGAGTCTAAAAAATATGACAATGAATAAAATGTTGATTTTTCATACCTCCATCCAATATCAATAGGATCGATATACGAAAAAATACCAGCAACAACATACGCTATCATTATACCCAGATTTACAGTTACCTGATAAGTTGATATGAACCTTCCTCTCACAAATGACGGACAAGCTTCGGCTATATATAGAGGGACAGTATGTGATGACATACCTAAAAATATATAACTTGAAATAACTCTTTAGTACACGGCACCAAATACCGAAAAAGTGCTACCAATGGTCATAATGAAATCAAAATATCGTCAAGCGACTCATCTCGTCGAGCACGTTAAAACGAGTACCCTAACATGGTGGTTTGAGGTTTTACCCATGGCCGCGTGGCTAAAGTGACAGGTTTAGGGTTTATAGTCCCGGGTTCGAATCCTGGGTCGAATTTTTTGGTCAGTAATTACTTGCAGGAGTTATTAGTAATAGTGATTTTAAAAGAACTCTTTGAACATTCGAAGTTCCCAGGCGGCAAGTGTTAAACAACTAGAGCGGAGCACACACAAGAAACGAATCGACAGGACGAACAAGAACGCGACACAACAACGGACACTAGGCCTTTTCTTACCGTTATGGGGTTTTTTCAAGGCGGCCTTCCATTATGAATGGTTATAACTTTTTAAGAATGTTGTTAATTTTAATGCGGTAAAAGCACAGATAGTCTCCAACGACTAAACTATTTTTTTACCTTTTCACTTTTTTCCATGATGATCTTGATTGAACTTGAAAAATTGATTGAACTTAGTCATTTTATAACGAGATAGGGCATGTTAATTTCGAGGCGGGATTCGAACCCGATCATATAAACAGCAAATCTGTCACTTTAGCTACTCAGCCTTATGGCAACCCCCCCCAAACCCCATGATATGGTATTTGTTATAGTACTCGGAGAGCTGAGTCGACTGGCGATATTTTTTTATTTTGACTCTTACAAGCACCTTTTTACTTTTTGGTACGTCGTGTAGTGTATCTACCTGTAGCAACGCCAAGAAAAATAACCCCTATCAGTAAAATCCATTCTTCAAAAGCAGCACAACATATGATGGCACCTATGGTGTTGATAATATTTCCAAGCATGATTGCTTCCTTGCGTCCATGAGTATCGGATATAATGCCAGCCAAAAATGCACCAAGTGCTGCCATCCCTTAAAATTGAATTAAAACATAGGCTAGCTACTTGGCCTTAGAGAAACTCTTGACCATAGGTGGATAGGGGGATCCATTTTTTCAAAAATTAGCGGAAAGGGGTCTGGCCTAAAATACCGGGGAGGGTCATTTGTTTCAAAAGTTTCAATAAAAATATTATTCTTTCACCAAAAATTGCCATTTTGCTCAAAAATGTCATTTTTAGCCAAAAAGTGACATTTTAAAGCCATTATTGGCACACAAAAAGCCATTTGTACTCCTTTTTTCGAAAATTAGCAGGGGCGTTCACACGTGTACAAATTTAGGGGAGATGGGGTCGCGCGCAAGCCAAAAAATTGGGCCCTTTTGGGGACCGTTGGGGACTAATGTTATTTCAATAAGTTTTTACTCTTTGATAAGGAGTGCCCTGGGGCCGGGCTTCGGCCCATTAGACGGGGCCGAAGCTCGCGGGGGCCGTCCCCTTTCGGACCCTGATCAAAATTATGGGGGTGTTTGTACATGTGTGGATCCATTTATGGAGTTCCTATTCACCTATACCCTTGACCCCGATTGATCTTTACGTATCTTTACTAATGTCAAACCTAAGCTCGCCGAAAAGAGAGCATCTTTCCACCCATTACTCCAAGGTTTCATCCCTTCATTATTTTGGAAAAAAATCATCGCCGGAGACAAAATAACCGTATCGAAACCAGCTATAAAACCACCAATCGAAGCCACTGTACATAACCAATAAACAAATAAGCCTAATTGAGGCTTATATGGGGGTTCTATGACTTTCATAGTTTCTAAAAACTATCTTTGCTAGCACTCATACTCTCATTCTGTTAAAAAAATTCTTAAAAACAACATAAAAAATAGATTGGGAAAACTAAAAGGTATACTTTCAAGTACTCCACAAAAAGTACATCCTAAATAAACAAAAAATCCAATCAAGAACATGCGTTTGCTTATTAAAAATTTATAATGTATAAAGTTTGATGTTGATCTATTATTTGTTTCTCTTTCAAACATACTTTCTCCGAGCGCTTCTTTTCTTTCCTCTTTGAGCGATTCTTCCCCCGATGCTTTTGTTTTTTGAAAACATAAATGAGACCAACAAAAATTTCAGTTAGGATTTAGGAGCTACTACACAATAAGGGGTCACCCATGTAAAAATTTTTTGGAGATGACCCCTCTAGGAGTAAAAACATGCGAGGAATCCGAATTAGACATTTTGAAGCGAAAAACTCTTCCCTGATTCAGGAAAGGCGTATTGTGTATTGAAAGTTGCAAAAATGCGATTTTTGCGTAAAAATGACTCCTGTGGTAAAAATGTGTGGGGAATCCGAATTTGACATTTATAAAATTCTTCGGATTCAAGGAAAACTGTATATCGAAGCGAAAATTCGAGAAAATAACATATTCTCAAAAATTACCCTCGGGATTGAACTAGCGGGCCCAATGTTGCTTAACTTGCCAGATCGGACGAAATCGCTCGAAACTGGAGTCATGAAGTTTCTATAATATCCCTCGCTGAAACAGACTATAAAGAAAATATTTAAAATTTCGAAATCATGGCCAAAATTTGTAGAATTTTTTGTTTGAAAAAAATTTTTCAAACAAAACAAATTTTTTCCAACAAAATTTCTTTCACAAATTTTTTTAAACAAATTGAAACACATAGAATCAAAAATTTATAAAGAAATAATAAAAAAAATCCTTACACAAAAGAAAACACCAAAATAAATTCAAAACATATATAACAAGTTGTATTCATTAAATAGCTGTTCGTTTTCATCTTGAGAACTAGTTCCTTGTAGACGTGTTTTGATCCTCTAGTTCATCCAATAAAACGGTTCCTTTTGCTCGATATTGAATCTCCAAATTAAAAACATTGAATTCTAGAGCACGGTTTTCCATAGTTAATAATTTTGTGGCCCAATATCTTAAAAGGGGGGAGGGTGTACTTTGTAGCCGCATCTCGAAAAAAAATTATTTTCACAAAAAAGACCCTATTGGGGGTAATTTTATGCGAAAAATCGATTGCACGCATTCTCGAAGCATTAAAATGCTTCCTTGATCCTGATTCAAGGAAGATATAGATTTTTTCGACCTTTTTTATACTAGTACTTGGTTTGAAAAAACGTTTCTCCATCAACAAGCCTCGGTGGTGCAGTGACAAAGCAGCGGCTGGTTAGTTATAAAGGTCGCGAGTTCGAATCCCGTTTGTAGCCAAACTTTTTTGCACAAAGTAAAAATCGAAAAATTTTGCAAAATTTTTCTATTTTGCGCAATTTTTGATTTTTACTTTGTGAAAAATTGGCTACATTGCGCGGATTAGCAAAGTGTGAAAACGCTTTCTTGACCCTGATTCAGGGAATAAAGTTTTTTGAATCAAAAACTGCCATTTTCGATGTCTAGAAGAAAATCGGAGAAAAATTTTCGCGTTGAAACGCAGTTCTACTCAGATTTTCAGAGTCAAACTTACTTTTTCATGCTTCGAAAATGCGCGCAATAAATTTTTCGCTTAGAAATGATCCTAAAAAGTCGATTTTTAGAAGAAAATCGGAAATTTTTTTTTCAATTTTTGAGAATAGGTTATAAATGTACGCCCCTTTAAAAGGCTATAGTTTGACTAGAGAAATTTAATGACTGACTAACGTAACTTTTTTCAAAATAGCTTGCTGACTAGTTTGATTTTTATAAAGATCTATATTTTAGTTTCATAAAAAACCAAACTAGTCAGTAGGTTATCTTTAAAAAGTTACACTAGTTAGTGATTGAAATTTTTCTATTCAACTCTAGTCAGGGGGTTGTTATATCGAGAGTTGACTGTATCACCTCTTAAAAAATTTAAGGTTTATTGAAATATTTGTATTATTGAAATATTTGATTCCCACAGGTTTTGAACAATTTCAAAATTTCCCCTACCCCTATACCCCAAGTTCCTGTCAGACACCTAATTTTGGCTCGAGAATTTTCTTCTATCAACATTTTTTTTAATTTTTAAGAAAAATTTCTAAATTTTTATGAATAATTTTTGTATTCTTTGGTCTAGAGTAAATTTTATTTCACTTTCTAACAAAATTTTAATCTCACTATAAAATCACAGCATGCGGCAAATCACAACCTTGAAGATTTCCATTCCATAAGGATTACACAACCGGAAGCATTTTCAAAAAGTATTTAAAAAATTGGATTTTCGTCACCGAAAAGTAGGGCTCCTCGAACAGTCGGTCTTAAATTTTTAAAATGGGCTTAAATTTTAATCTCCGGCGAAGAAAAAAATCATAGATGTTTTGAAAATGTGGAATTATCCCATAAGCAAGTTATGTAATAAAGGAATCTGAGTAGAGTGGGAGGAGGTTGAGCCTTCTTTTATGGGGTGTTTTATAGTTTGATGAAAAGTCTTTTTGAGTCATTCTTTGTCCTCTTGTTGGGAGAAGTTAGTCGGCAGTTAAAGGAATAGTGAAACTCTCGGGATATGGGCCTATAATCCTCCCAATAAATATACCCCCTCCCATCGCAAGAAATATCCTTGTCTTCTTTTTGTAATAATCCCATATCCCTCGTAGCAAAGGGTGAGCACGGGTTCCCAACATTGCATAAAATTTACCCGGGAAGATTACATCATGGCCAAATGGTTATGACTCTCGACCGCACTTTAAGGTCACGGGTTCGAATAAATAATACTAGTTTCCAATAGCGATCGCAAATGACAGGGGTATGGATCCGAAATCTTTTTCGGATTTTAACCGGAAATGCGTCGTTTACCCCATTTTTTATGCGGGGAATCGATTGCGTGCATTCCCGAGGCGTGAAAATGCTTCCTTTAATCGAATTTAGGGTCGGAAAGTTGGTGTATTGAAGAGAAAATTGAAAAAATCAACTTTTTATCGGAAAACCGACTTTCCATAGATTTCGATTTTGCTGTGAAGTTCATCAATTGAATTATTCATTTTTTAAAAAGATGAAGTCTTTAAAAAAAGAAGCGAAAATAGAATAATTGAAAATTATTTTTTTTAAATGACCTCTATAAAGGTAATTTTATGCGGGGAATCGATTGCACGCATTCCCGAAGCGTGATAACGCTTCCCTGCCCCTGATTCAGAGAAGGGGGTGAATGTATTGAAGCGAAAATGAACTAAAATTCGAATTTTCGTCGGAAAATTTGTGAATTTTTATTTATAAATAAACATGACTATTTTTTGTTCTTTTGTTTTTTTTAAATCAATTCTATTACAAATTTTTAAAGAATTCCACATTCCAATGTGTTTTCAAATGCCGAAAATTTGAAAAAGAAAATACACTTTTTGTTTTACTTTTTTTGTCTAGTCTACTCTAAAATAACCCATAAAATGTTTGATTTTGCAACAAAGAAAGACTACCTCACAAGTCCAACCTTTCTGCAGCTTCCCTCAGATCAATGAATATTAGTCCCCCGGTAATGTGTGTAATCGAGATTATCGTCTGCAATAATTTTTCTGCAAACAATCAGGAAAGTCATGATCATCTTTAAAG
>JAQGBS010003092.1:0-12032 GCA_034698545.1 Acrobeloides obliquus
GTCAGCCCGCAGTGGACATAAGTGGGCACTTGTATGAATGACGGTACTCATGTATAGCCGAATGAAATGGAAGAAAAGAATGGAAAATGGGTTGAAATGGAAAAGTTGCAAAATGCAAAAAATACATAGAGAATTATAGATCATTTCATTAGAAAAGTCTGAAAAATGCATATAGTCAGTTTCCGTGCGAGGTTCAAAAAAATTTCCGGGCCACCCACATGAAAATTTTTTCAAAAATTTTTTTCTGGAAATGACCCCTCTATGGATAAAATCATGCGGAAAATCCGAATTTGACATTTTCAAAGCGAAAAAACACTCCCCTGATTCAGGAAAGGTGTATTGAAGCGAAAAGTTGCAAAAATGCGATTTTTGCTTAAAAAAGAGTAAAAAGCACCGCAATGAGTCCAACAAGAAAATCAAGTTCACTTCGAAAGCTTCCACCTATTTCTGCCTCATCACAGGTAGTATTGAAATATTTTTTACACTCTTGAACAAAAATTTTCAATGTAAAAATGTGTGAGGAATCCGAATTTGACATTTTCGAAGCGAAAAAACGCTTCTCTAATTCAGAGAAGGCTTGTGTATTGAAGCGAAAAGTCGTAAAATGCGATTTTGTCTAAAAATAACCTCTTTTGAGGTAAAAATGTGCGAGAAAAGAAAAGCGTTGTTTTTAGACCAAAATATGTTATTTTCTCGAAATTTTGCGTCGATATACAGCTTTTCTTTAATCCGAAGAATTTTATAAATGTCAAATTCGGATTCCCCGCACATTTTTACTCAAAAAGGAATCGTTTTAAGGCAAAAATCGCATTTTTACAACTTTTCGCTTCGATACATAATGTGCCTTCCCTGAATCAGGGAGGCGTTTTTTGCTTCAAAAATGCCAAATTCGGATAACCTTATAGGGGTTTTCTGTGTGGAGAATCGATTGCACGCATTGCCAAACCTTGAAAACGCTTCTCTGATCATGATTCAGAAAAAATATGTGTGTATTGAAACGAACATAGGGTAATACATGATCAGGAAAGCATTTTCAAGGTTCGACAATGCTCGCAATCGATTTCTCGCATATAAATACCCCCGATAGGGTTATTTTAGTGAAAATTAAACAATTTAAAAATTTTTGAAAAAATCGCAAAAGTGCACTTTTTTGTGACACACTTGTAAATTTCCGTACCATTTTTCTAGCGCATGAAAATTTTTTTGGAAAATAATGATTTTTAACAAAATTTCTATTAGTTAAAAATTAGGGCGTTTAATAAAAAATTTTGTTGAAAATCAACCATTTTTGAATTCCTTAAAAGTGTGTACCTTTCTCATGACTTGACTCAAAAATTCCCTCCGGCAAGAAACGAATATCTTGTACTATATGAAGACAATAGTCGCCCGCTATTGTTCATCGGAAATATGAAAAAAGTCGGCAACTTTTGGAATTGTTAAAATCTTTTTAGCACCGGAAGTTTTAATGTCTATGTCAAGTGGTCGGCTACTGTAATCTTGTTATACAAATTTTTGAATAAAAATTTTTTAAATATCTTTTGAATGGTAATCGACCGACCAAGTCTTTTCACCGACTTGCATTTCACTGACTAGCATTTCACCAACTTTTTTTTCACCGAACACTCTTTTTACCGACTAGTAATTTGACCGATCTTCATGGGCCTTAGGCTCTTTTAGAATATATAGGACTTTTTGAAAAATTCAAACGTCACTTCGTGCATGACCCTTGTAAGGGTGAACTGATGGTGCAAAATTTGGCATTAGGACTTTCTTCAACTTTTTCTCCAACCTACTTTGTTTAACTTAAAAAAATTATTTTAATGATCGATCAATGTTGCCTGATTCAATAAAATTAAAGCATTGAAACGATTGATCGCAAAAGTTGAAGTAGGTTGGAAAAAATATTCATAAAGTCAAAGTTGTAGAAAATAGATTGGAGAAATAAAAAGTTGAAAAAAGTCCTAATGCCTAAAATTTTGTCTGAGAGTGAAGATCTCACCCTCAAAGACATCAAGAAGGATTACTGAGGGTGCAAAAGGATCACCAAGGATGGAAAATCATCCAAGGTTAAATCTGGATACCCTAATTTTAGAAAATGGGAAAAATAGTTTTGTAAACTTGTCAGGAACGATGAAAAATTGTGGAGTAGTAGCTCCAAAAATTTTATATAAAAAAATTCACAAAAATTTTTTTGTCGACTTTTGATTTTTTCCAAAGTCTCAAATGTTTACAATAAGTCAAAGAGACCAAAACAATTTCACAGATTTCTCAAGGATTCCAACTCAAGTTGACACGTCTGTGAAGAAGAGCACCTCAGGCTAGTCGCCAAGCTTTCCTTTTTTGAATAGTAAAACTTTCTGCTCTTCAAGTGTTATTTTGTATGTCCTGGATTTGAGCAGATTTCAAATGTGTTAATTCCATTTTTGGTCTAATGCAATTTTGACAAAAATTGAACATTTATCTATTTTACAGGGTGGCTAAAAAAGTGGATTTTGCGATTTTTCGACCAAATTTTTGCCAAAAAACTTTTATATATTTTCCTAAAATAACCCTATGGGGGTTTTTCTATGCAAGGAATCGATTGCGCGCATTGAAAAATCTTGAAGACGCTTCCCTGACCCCAAATCAGTCCAAAAAATCATAAAAAAGTGCAAAAATCCAATTTTTTGAGCTGATTTGAAGTCAGAGAAGCGTTTTCAAGATTTTTCAATGTGCTCAATCGATTTCTCGCATAGAAAAACCCCCATAGGGTTATTTTAGAAAATAAAATAAAAATTTGTTGGCGAAAATTTGATCGAAAAATCGCAAAAATCCACTTGTTTTAAGCCACCTTGTACAACTGAACAAGTAAATACAATAAAGACACAAATTGCAGAAAAATCAATTGCAAGAGAAAAATTATGAACGAGAAGTGAAAAAAAAAGAAATTACAAAGTCCTCCGAAAAATGGATTTTTACATTTTGTGCAATTTTTCAAAGTACCTGGAGACTGAGTGCTATCGAAATGTTTTTATGTTTTTGGGGGTTTCTCCAATTTTGTTTCCCTGATTCAGGAAAAAATTGTGTTTTTGAAGCAAAAATGATCTTTTTCGCATTTTTTAAATCTGCAAATCACTTTTCTTCACTTCTAAAACTCAACTTTTCCCTGAATCAGGGTCAGAAAAGTGGGACCTAAAAATGTTTGTTCTAAAAAGGAACCATATAGACGTAATTTTTTCGGGAGATCGATTGCGCGCATTCCCGAACCCTGACAATGTTTCCCTGATCCTGAAACAGGAAAAGATTGTGTTTTCGAAGCGAAGATGGTCATTTGTCGTATGTTCAAAAACCTAATTTTTCCCTGAATCAGGGTCAAGGAAACTTTTTCAGGGTTCAGGAATGCGCGAAATCGATTTCACAGCATAAAAATTACCTATAGAGGGATCATTTTTAGAAAAATTTTCGGGTGCCAAAAAATCACAAAAGTGTACTTTTTGCACCATCCTGTGATTTTGAATAAATTTATACCAATAAATTGCATGATTTTCAATAAAAAGTGATTCTCGAAAAGATAGACTGAATATTAGAAAATTTGAAGAAAGTTCCCCTAGTTCTCGCCACTTAATGTTGAATAAACTCGGCAAAAACATTTTTATTTTCTTCCGAAAATTACCCATTTAAGGGTAATTTTATGCAGGAAATCAATTGCGCGCACTCTTGCAACCTGAAAACTGCAGAAAAATGGTGAAAATTCGCCAAAAACGACCACGATGGGATGCATGAGGGGATATTTGTTCATTTCTCGAGAAAATCGAATTGCATCCCCACGCATCCCTGCAGTTTTCAGGTTGCGGAAGTGCGCGCAATCGATGTCCCTCATAAAATTACCCCTAAATGGATAATTTCCGAAAGAAAATAAAAATCTTGTTAGCCGAGTTTATTCAACGTTAAGTGGCGGGAACCAGGGGAACTTGCTCCGAAAATTTGAAAAAATTTCTTAAAATCTATTTTTTGGACGTTCTGTAAAAAAAAGAAAACTTGAGATAGATTTGGGATTTTGCAAGTTTGATTACAGAAAATGAAAAGACTAGTGAATTTTTTTTGTTGCTAAAAAGAATATAATAATTTAAGGATGAATTTTTGAGAATAAATTTTTGAAAAAAATTTAAATTTTTTTAAGCGCAAAAATTTTGGAATGATAGCAGCTTTGAATAAAACAACAAACAAGAGGCAACAATTTGACCTAAACCCAAGAGAAAGAATTTCATATTTGATACCCTTATTGCATTATCACATATTCTATTTACAGGGTAAAAAAGTGCATTTTTGGGGGAAAAATTTTTTTGGGACCGGAAAATTTTTTTACTAAACATAACCTATATAGAGGTGATTTTATGCGGGAAATCGATTACACACATTCCCGAAGCATGAAAATGCTTCCTTGACCCTGATTCAGGGAATAGAGTTGGTGTATTGACGTGGAAATCGAAAAAATTTCTTTTTTCGCCCGTACACCAACTACATTCCCTTACTCAGAATCAAGATAGTCTTTTCATGCTTAGAAATGTGAGCAATCGATTCCCTGCATAAAATTACCCCCAGATGGATGTTTTCATCGCGAAAATAGAAAATTTTTTTCGATTTTCGCGTCAATACACCGAATCCATTCCCTGAATTAGGGTCAAGTAAGCGTTTTCATGCTTCGGGAATGCGCGTAATCGATTTTCCGCAGAAAATTATCTCTATTTAGGTCATTTTTAGTAAAAAATTTTTTTGGGCCCCAAAAATGCACTTTTTTTACTCACCCCGTAAAAAAATCAAAAATTTGTATTTTTTATGAGTATTTTTCAGTCCAATCCCATTTTTGATACTCATCCGATTCGTCACACTTTTGCAATTTGAGTTCAGCAGACGAGCGATCATGATTTGTTGTGATGCAAGTTCCATCATTGGTGTTCATGATTTGTTTAGTTGCCTAAAAAATGAGTTTTTTTAAATATATTTTCCATTTTCAAAAATGGGAACATAAATTTTTTAACATGAAAAATTACCCTATTGTATTTAAAAGGTCCATCAACGGTGCCTTTTTTACAGTGTCCACTACGAACTTTTGACCAAACTGGAGTGAGACACCATTCTCCTTGGGTTAGCTGACCAGCGGTATTTAAACGAATTAGCTAAAAAAATTTTTTATTTTCAAAACCTACAGGTTGGCGCAACAAAAAGAGAATTTTACGATTTTTGGGCAATTTTTTTTCAAAATTTTCTAATTTTTACCAAAATAACCCTACAGGGTGAGCCCAAAAAACCGTACTTTTGCGTTTTTTGGCGATAAATTTTTAAATTTTTTTTCAAAAATAGTTCGTCAAAAGGATGGATAAGGTACTGTATAGGGCTGTTTTGGTAAAAATTTAGAAAAAAATCACCAAAAATCGAACAATCTCACTTTTGATCCACCCTGTATAATATTAGGGCATACCTGATTTCCACCATACCCATGGCAGGGTGTAGCGCCAAGATCCCCAGGAATTGCACGACCCATAGTATCCAAACATTTTCCTAAAAAAATACATGGTGACGCAGAAAAAAAGTGCACTTTTGGGAGCTACTACTCAATAGGGGAAGGGTTACCCACGTGAAAAAATTTTGAAAATTTTTTTCTGGAAATGATCCCTCTAGGGATAAAAATCCGAATTTGACATTTTCAAAGCGAAAAAACACTTCTCTGATCTAGGAAAGGCCTGTGTATTTAGGTGGAAAATCGTAAAAATAGCATTTTTGCGACCGAGCTCCAAATTGAGTGGTCGGGCTCTAGATAAGACTTATTCCCGAGTCCAAAAAACATAAAAGTGCACTTTATTGATAAGTCACTTGTCACTTATCAAGTGCCCACTTGTCAACTTTTTCATTCATTTTTGCTCACTTGTCACTAATCAAGTACAACAACGACGACCCACCTAGTTGAGGGTTAACCTCATTTTTAAACAAGCTTTAAAAAATTTAAAAATTACCGGTAGCAGCATTTTTCGCCTCGCCCCAAACATCATTGTCTGGTAATAATGGGTATGATTTTGGCACATCATAAGCAACCTTTTCCATAAACCTAACAATTTTTTTACCATTTTTTATTTTCCTAAAATTTCTTACCATTTAAAAGATTTGCACTTCAATTTTTCTCTCAGTGCCAATTGTTGGGAAATGTCACCAGGTTCTCTATATTTGGCCTGGGGTTCGCGGATGTAGTAATATTTTCCATAATCATCCATCCAAGTTTTTATCACTCGAATCATGTTCTAAAAAAAGTTATAGAGGGACCTCCAAGAGAAAAAAATCATCACCCATGGTGAAGTGGCAAATGTCTCAAAAATTTGGCAAAAACATAAGAAGAACCAATGGGAAAATGGTTCATTTTTTCGATCTTGGGGGGCTTGGATATACTCTGACACCTCACAACCCACTCCACCGCGGTTATTTTTTTTTCTAAAATTGGAGGAAATTCGATTTTCAAAACGAGTCATGCCATTCGACTCAGCTCGCCGAGACGAGTAGAACGAATACCATAACATGGGTTTTCCATTCCGAGCCCATGGCTGAGTGGCTAAATGACAGATTTGCAGTTTATAACAAAAAAAGAAAGAACATGTAAAATAAGATCGCATAGCGCAGTTGGATAGAGTACTGTTCTTTAATCTAACGGTGCAGGGTTCGACTCTCATGTGGTATATATCTTTTGGCGGAAATTCGATTTTTTTTCAAATTTCGATTTTTTGCCAAACTTCGATTTTACATACGCACTCTGGACTCGAAAATGTACCTTTGGATTAAAGAACAGTACTCTATCCAACTGCGCTATGCGACCTTATTTTACAGGTTCTCTCTTTTTTTGTTATAAACTGTCATTTAGCCACATGGGCTCGGGATAGAAAACCCCATGTTATAGTATTCATTTTACTCGTCTCGTCGAGCTGAGTTGAATGACATGACTCGTTTTTAAAATTTCGAATTTCCTCCAATTTTAGCACAAAGACTCCATGACTCGCTCCCGGGGGGTCTGGTTACTCCACTGGGTTTAGAGAGTTTATGTAGGGTCAATGCTGTCAGAACAAGACTAACCGTAGAAATAACCGGCTTTCCACTCAATTTTCCAAATCCATAAGGCATATGAGAACGATAGACATGCCCCACATGGGAACAAGGCACAAATAGGATACCTCCACCACATTGCCAAATCTAAAAAAGAAATCAACTCTCTTAAATTTGTATTCTATTTTGTGCAACCTTAAAAGACAACTCATATTGTTCACCACCCCAAATTTGCAATCCTGGATCGTAATAACCCAATTCTTCGAACCATTTTTTATCGATAGCAAAAAGTCCGCCAGCATGCGTAGGTGATCTGAAATTTCATTTGTTTAAACATAAAAAGTAATAGCTTACCTAAAAGGTTCGCTATTCTTTTTCCTTCTTGCTTGTTCTTCGGGAGAAATTTCAGTTTCTTTGTATAAAAGACCCCATTCGAAGATGCCGCGAAAATGACGGTCAGCAGCACCATAAACACTACGATATTCCCAAGTTTTCATGTCGATGCCATCAATTACTGGCACGGTCATGACTTTTCTATAAAATATAGTGAATTTTTCAGTATCACCTATGGTGAAGTGGCAAACGTCTCACGCTGCACTCAAAGATCGAAAGTTCAATCGTTTTTTGAGGTGTTTACTTCAACTACTGTTAAAGACTTCAAGTTGGATGAGGCGTTGCAAGAAAATGAGGAAGAACGATAAGCTCGTCCAATTCTGAGTGAGATCTTATGCCAAAATCAACCATACACATATCGAGTTGGTGAAGCCGGCAGTATCACTTTTCGTGCAATTGTTTTCGTACGGTATTTTTCGTACAAATACAAAAAGGGGGCAAAATTACTCGCCAAGGGGGCGAAAAGTCCTCGCCTAAGGAGGAATTTATGCCAGGATATACAGCCCCTTACACGAGAACTTTTGCCCCCTCCCCCTTGTATTTGTACGAAAAGTCCGTACGAAAAATAATTGTACGAAAAGTACCGTACGAAAACAATTGTACGAAAAGTGATACTGCCGTGAAGCCTTAGATGATCTGAACGAGGTCCTTCTAAACTTCGAGCATGGTCAGCAAGAAGATTCACATGAAGCCATTGATACCATACTTGGAAAGTTTTTCCAGCAGAATGGCAATCTCTTTTTAGATTCGATGAAAAATTAAATTTTTGACAACTTTTTTAAATTAGTCAAATAAAAATTTCGCTCTAGCGGGACTCTCGCCCATTTTAATGAAACGTGAGATGATTACCACTTCACTATGGATGATGAATTGTTTCTTATTGATTTCTTTCTTACCGATTCCTTCTAATCGGTGCCAAAAGTGGAGGCAGCCAATTGATATTCACTTCACAATGAGCATCCAAGAAAATCACAACATCTCCTTTGGCTGCAACAGCTCCATTACTACGAGTTCGAATCAAGCCTTCTCTTTCAGAATTGCGAATCAGTCTAACTTTACCATTAAACTTTTCCACATAGCGCTCCAACTTTTCTTTCAAATGCTCTAAAATTTTTTGGGAGTCAAATTAAAAAATTGCAAAAAATTTCACCTTTATCACTATAATCATCGACTAAAATAACTTCTTTGAGAAGGTATTGGGGACTGCGAAGAAGAACTGAATGTACTGTTCGCAACAAAGGACTCCAGCCTTCGTTATGGAATGCTATTACAACACTTGCTGATGGCAGGTCTTCTGGATAGTGCCAATATTTACACCTAAAACAAAAATTTTTCTTCATTTAAGGTTAAAGAAGCGTTTTCATGGTATTGGGATAGCTAATTGGTTTTATAAATTTGTAATCTCGTCTATCGTAGTCACCCTATTTGATAACCCTGTATGTTCAAACTAAAGCGAAATTATGTGCGCGAACTGCACAGGGATTCTCCCGTCCACACTGAATAAGCCCAACGAAAGCACCGCACAAAATAAGAATGCAATAAATCACTATCAATGCCACGACAGGTAAACAGAGAACTACTACAATCAAGCACACAAACATGACATGTAAGTCCCAGCTCCAGCTCGAGAAAGACAAGAGATTTCAGAGATTCTCCGTTATGAGAAACCGTCTTCAATACGAAACAATTTGAGGTGCAGTTCGGACATAAGCAACAGGACCAGCATTCGTGCTTCACTTTGACTTCACCCCTCGATGGCGAATGATCGGTTGGCTCCTAGCTCTGATGTGCTCTATTCTTAGTGGATGTGTGGGATGTGGGAAAAGCACTTAAGTGGTGAAATTGCTCATGCCTTTGTGTAAAGCCCCGCAAAATACGCAATTTTTGGACACCCTGTATTAAATTTTTTCCACCTACTCGTCCATTCTTGCGTCAGATAAACTTCGATTCATAGAAATCATATCACTAACATAAGTATTGAAGCCAAATTCACTCATTGCTTTACCGACTTCGGGCAAGTTTTGATCAACATGAACTGGTTTACCCATATCTCCTAAAATATAAACTCTTATTTAAAATCTGAAAAAGTTCTTTTACCCGGTTCTCCCTTATCTTTTTCTTGGCCAGGCGTTTCGAAATTGCCAATTACCCCAGGTTTGAACACAGTATCAGGGTCATAGCCGCCAGGCAATTCGTCATCATCACTACTTTCTTGGTCGTTTACTTCTACTCTATTTTCAGGCGCTCGAACATTTCGTATAGGGTCAAGTTGAGAAATATCCTTGTCCTGAAAATTGTTTAGGTAACAGAAACCCTCTTAGCCTGCAGAAAAGTAGAGTGGAGAGGGATAAAGCAGAAGAACATGGCGAAAGTTATGTGGTGAAAATTATAGCTTTTTGGCAACGTGGCGAAAGTTATAGTGCTACTTTTGCGCCCTCACATATGCTCAACGACATTTGTGCACCCGACTTTTGCGCCCCGACATTTTATCACCCGACGAGAGCTGAAAGATATTTTCAAGTCAGGTGCGCAAATGTCGGAGCGCAATTATTAGCGAGTATACGTAGGGGGCGCAAAACTCACGAGGAAAAATTCATCCTTTCTTATTATGATTCTTGGGTCCGTCCTTATGTAGCACATCCTCGAAAAAAATTCCTGGGGTTATGGGGGACAATTAAAAAATGAAGGCAAATTAAAAAATTTTAATGCAAAGTTTAAAATTAAAAAAAAAATACCTCAATAGAGTTTCCAGCAAATGCGAGAAACAAGACGAAACATATCAACGACACCAAAAATATTAGAAAAACAATAGACCTAAATTTTTACATTTTTGTAAATTTGAAAAATTTTGTCTTACTGGTGTCTGAAGATTCGCCTAAACTCTAAATATTTCCTTTTTAAAGATAATACCAGGGACATGGGTTTCTAAAAATTTTTTAGGATGAAAAAATAGGTACTACTTCGGATTAGCTGCCCCAAGTGACAGGATACTGGAACCGGAAAATCTTTTCCAAAAAGACCATATAGGGGTAATTTTATGCGGGGAATCGCATAAAATTTTTCCCAATCTCTTTTTTGGAAAAATTTTTTTACCGGTTCCAGCACCCTGTCACTTGGGGCAACTAATCCGAAGTAGTACCAAAAAGTGTACACGTTGCAAACATTCTGTTTCGAATTTTTTTTACAAAAGCATATCCACGCCAAAGCTCTTGAGATAAAACGCCAAAATTTAGCCAAATCATAAAAAGCAAAGAGAATTGTTTCAAAAGTCGACTTGGCGCATTTTTTGAAACAGCGCTTGAGGAAATTTCTTTTGGTATTTTGCATTAAATCGTTTAAAATTTTTTATTTATATAAATTTTTAGAAGCCAAATATGTTATCCTTTTTAAATAAACAAGAAAAATGGGATAAAACTGAAGATGGTAAATTTTTACAGTTTTTATTTTTTTAAATCAAATTTTAGGAGAACGAGTTGCCAGGGTAATTGAACAATTTGGGCACATGGAAGCATTAGAGCTTCAAGGGAATACACTTGGCGTGGATGCTTCTGTACCAATAGCTCGGGCTTTAGAAAAGCATCCAGAATTAAAAGTAATGCCATGATTTTCAAATTTACTTAAAGGACTATAGAAACGAATGCACTGCACAAAAAATTCCGCACGGGTATACCGCACAGGATTTTCCGCATATTTATACATCCGCACGGAATGACCACATGGATTTTACGCACAAGGATCTTCCGCACTTTTTTGCATTGTAAAAGTTGCCTGAATTTCAATAAAATCGTGTTTATTGAAACGATTGGAAAAATTTTTTAAAAAGGTGAGGTAAAATTCAAAAATGTGCGGAAGATCCTTGTGTGGAAGATCCTGTGTGGAAAATCCGTGCGGTCTTTTCGTGCGAAAGAACCTGAGCGGTTAATTCCCAAATTCATTACTTCCAACAAGACAGATGACTAGAGGAACTTTCTGATTGCTTAGGCACTCCTATTTAAGGCAATAGGACGGAATGCACAACATAAAGTGCGAGCGCACGGACTGGGCGCACAAGGACTGAATGCACGGACTGAGCGCATATTTTCCTTCAAAAATGTGCGCTCAGTCCGTGCGCTCAGTCCTTGTGTGCTCAGTCTGTGCACTCAGTGCGTGCGCTCAGTCCTTATGCGCTCAGTCTGTGCACTCAGTGCGTGCGCTCAGTCCTTGTGCGTTCAGTCCGTGCACTCAGTCCGTGCACTCAGTCCGTGCACTCATTCATTGTGCGCTCAGTCCTATAAAAACCGTGCGGTGCATTCCGTCCTATTGCCCTATTTAAGCACAGATTGACTTTCTGCAAAATTTTTGCGTGTCGCTCAACATCCCGGCACGCTCAACATCGTACAAAAAGTTTGAGCGCCCCTAAAAATTTTTTTGTATATCCCATCCCCTAAAAATTTAATTTTTAGCGTGCTTTATGGAGCGATCTCTTCACCGGCCGTTTAAAAACAGAAATTCCTGTCATATTAAAACATCTCTGTGACTCTATGTACCGAGCCGGCACTCTACTAACTGAGCTAGACTTGAGTGACAATGCTATTGGC
>JAQGBS010003093.1:0-12031 GCA_034698545.1 Acrobeloides obliquus
GTTGTCTGACTTGCTGTCGAACTTATCAAAGAGCAAAAACTTATTGAAATGACCTTCTGCGGTTTAGAATTGAAAAATATGGTCAAGTGGGTTCCTTGGGGACGTGAACCAAAGGATCCCGGACCCAGTCGGTCCTAGATCCGTAAGTGGCGGTATATCCTCGCCAAGGAATATTGATTGTTATAGCGCTAGCTGGCGATGATATACCGCCACTTACGCGAGAACTTTTGCACTCCCCTCTCAGTACATATTTATTGCAAATCAGGCAACTAATTAGTCTGAAATTAAATATGTTTATTGATTTGAAAATTATAGTTTCATTTTTGACCTACTTTGGTCAGCCGTGGTTGCATGAAATTTCATGAAATATTTCAAAATTTTTTCGTTTCAATAAACACGATTTTATACAATTCAGGCAACTTTGATTATGAATTCAAAAGCGCTCAATAATTTACTGAGAATTTTGCCCAATTCAAGTTGTTTCTACACACATTTTTAGCAAAAAATTTTTTTGTAAAAAAATTTTGAAACAATCTTGTCCGATTTTTTTTAGAAACCTTTTACTAAAAATGTAAAAATTTTTTTGTTGGAGATTGACCTATTATCTGGGGCCCCCTTTAAGGATTTACTTTAACACATAAATTTATTTCATGAAAAAAATTTTTTCTAAAATAATCATTTTTAGAGGTAATTCTATGCGGAAAATCGATTGCGCACTCTCAAATTGTGAAAACGCTTCCTTGACCCTGATTTAGGGAAGGGGTCGGTGTATTGAAGCAAAAATCAAACATTTTTGGATTTTTATGAGAAAACGTTCGATTTTTAGGTTTTTCTTTTCTAGGCGGGGAATCGATTTTGCGCGTTCCTGAACCGTGAAAACGCTTCATTGACCCTTCAAGAGAAGGATTAAAAAATTGTTTAAAATTATTATTTTAGAAAAAAAATTTTTATGAAATAGTCCATAATTTATACCCTCCTTTAAGGATTCTAAAATTTAATTAAATGGCTCTTCTACAACGACCTACTATTGTACCTGAACTCCCAGAAGTGCGCTATAATAATCATGGTGTTGTGAATGATATGCGTAATGGGCCACGATATACATATTCAACAATGTTAGGATCAAATTTTAATGGTAATTTTTCATTTGGTATTGTCATAAGGGAGAAAATTAGGGAACTTTGTACAAAAATTAGGGGAACAGGGATTGTTGACCATCATGGATTAGGAGAATTCGGAAAAGTTATTTTAAGTTAAATTCGATAGATAAGCGTTCTAAAATTGAGAAAGTCATCTATGAGTCGACAATGTAAAATAGATAGGATCGTCGGCTAGGCCGTAGGTCGAAATTTTATATTTTAGCGAATCTAAAAAAAGTTAAAGCAAGCTACTCTTAAAATTACATGAAATAATTTTGACTATCATAATTTTTCTAGTTTTAGTTCTTGGAAAACTATACAGAAAGGTAGAGGGTTCGATCCCACAGGCAACTATATACTTACCTGCTGCCATTTTAAATCTTTTTACATAATTTTTTATGAAAAACATTTAATACAAATCAAACGGTACGCAGCTCGGCTCTGTTGCAGTTTGCGCGTCCAATAGACGGTTTACGAGTCCAATGAACATTTACGCGTCCAATCAAAAGTTTACGTGTCTAATCAAAATTTTTATGAGTAATATCAATTTGAAGTGTTTAATCACGTTTTTATGGCTTAGGCATTAGACTAAAGCCTAATCTTAAGCCTTAACCCTAAAGCCTAAGCCATAAAAACGTTATCGGACACTTCAAAATTGATATTACTCATAAAAATTTGGATTGGACTCGTAAATGTTCATAGGACGCGTAAACCGTCTATTGGACGCGCAAACTGCACCAGAGCCCGCAGCTCTATGGTCTTGTTAAATAAAAATACACGGTGAGCCAAAAAATAAAACTACTTTTGCGTTTTTTGAGAAATTTTCAAAATTTTTTTAATTGCATGAAAATATCCCTTATAGGTGATTTCTGAAAAAAATTTTTACCAAAAAACGCAAATGTACGATTTTTTTGCCTCGCTTTGTAATGATATTTAGAAAGTTTTAATGAAAAAATTTAGTTCTACATGGTACGTTCGTCAAGACTTATGGAAATCATAAACAACAAGAACATTGTCTCAAAGGACCATTAGGTATAGTTTTTATATAGCTCATGATTTTTTTTAATGATTTTTTTATGATTGGCATATGACGAAGAAAGAGAGTGCTGGATTGTGGCCGATAATGGAAACAACTTTATCCGACTTTATCATAAAGATAGCATTATTGGAGACATTATCGAAGGAAACTTGCAAGAACCAAGTGCCGTAGCTGTTTGTGACCCTGGAAAGACTATTGCAATCTTAGACAATAGAGGAATTCGTTTATTTGATTATAGAAATGAGCAATTTTTGGCAGTTGTACAATTGAACCGAAACTATAGAGGCTAGTGTTTTTCGTTTCTTTTTTCCACTAAACATTTTTAAGGATTGGGATGCACTGTCCGTGGTGACTTTGTTACTGTACGAAGGATGCACAATGGTGGTATAGTTGAAATTTACTCCGGCAATAAAGAAAACACGGTAAAATATATTGATTTATTGGCATAACATTTAGCAATAAGTTTGTAATTTATCATAAAGAGGAATGCTCGCTAGCGAATGACGAACAGGATTGGGAATTACCACATCACACCGTGTGGTGTTGTATGGACCACCCTTTCCAACTCTGATTAGCTAAAAATCGTCCCGACAGCAAAAGATAGAAATTTTTACCGAAAACACCGTTTTTTCAACAGCAAAAATATAAATTACCCCCAGAACTAACAAGGAACGCTCACTCGGTGCAACATCTCTATGGAAAAAAGATTGGTGGGGTTTTTGTGTTTAGGTTATAAAAATAAAAACGACATATGATCTGGAGGCACACAGGAAGAAAAATTTTGTGCTACGGGTCTCACAAGGTTTTTACCCGTATTTTTTCGTTTTAACGTTTTAAGGCCATATCTTGGTCATTTGAAATTCGTTTGGGCTAATTTTTGTATTGTTTAATTTCTGATCTAAACTGCATTGATGGTGCAGTGTATATGATCTAGTCGTTGACTCAAAAGTTCTCGGGTTCGACTCTCACTGGCGTCGAAAAAATATAGCCATTTAGCTATCGTTTCCGTGATCGATCATCAAAATTATAATTAGCGTTTTGGCCGAGATACGATCATTTCAACACGATTTTATGTTATATAGAAGAATCGTGCCCCAAAATTAAAATGCTCGTTTTTTGATTTTTTAAATGTATTACGATTTCTATTTTTTAAATCTTGAAATTTTGTTATTGGGTTGTTCCAAAAGTTCGTCAACTTCAATTTTCATCTTTGCTTTTCACTTTTTATACTCTATCAATAGAGTATAAAAAGTGCACAAACCTTTGGAGCAACCCAATATAAATTTTTTAGCTTATTACATCTTTTCCGTACTATGCTCCGCCGCCTTTTCATGGAAGCAGGCAGATTAAGCCAAATCCATCGTTTATTGATGTTTCTATGGATCGCGTGATTGTTACCGATCTCGGTATTATTTTTAAAAATAAACTGAATTTACTTTAAAGCTTGCAATGCTTTTACTATTTTCAACTTCAATAAAGAGTTAATTTGGAACTGTGAGTCTAGTTATCAACTTGAACAAAGACGAATTATTCAACGACAGTTGGATGGAAACTCACTTGGACATTTTCGCTTTATCTCGGGAGCAAAATTTGATGTGAATGGTGAGATCTTGATAGCCGACGCAGGAACAGAGCGACTTCAGGTTTGTTTATTAGCAACGTCGTAATTTTGGTTCAGATTTGGGGGTAAGTTTTTTGGAAATCTTTTTTCGACCTTTTTTAACAAAAAAAGACAACTTCTCAATCGAAAAATTTGATTGAAACATGCTTGTTTTTAAGCTGAAAATGCTTAGAAAATTGCAATTTGTGTTGAAAAAAATGGCTAATTTTGGTTAATTTTTGAACTAAAAAATAAGAGAGACCAAAGGGAAAATTTTCATTTTTCTAGGTTTGGGGGGAAAGATTTATCCCTTAATAATTACGATATTGTTTATTGGTCCATTTTTAAATGCTTTTTTAGTACTTTGATAAAAACGGAAAATTCAAGCATGCGGTTGCTTTTGACGATACGTTTGCATACGCAAGTGGAATTGCGATCAACAGTCATCATGAACTTATGGTATGTGATCGCAGACGAAACATGTGCAAACTCTACAAGTTGACTGGCCGTCAAGAGATTAATACTTATGGAGCGAAGTATAGTTACTATGGGCGGCGTTACAACGGCTCTCGCCACTCATGATCGAAATTATGAAGGATTTGTTGAGATTTTAATCGACTATCTTATATTTATTTGTTGTTGAGTTTCTATTATTTTTGTAAATGTTTATCTGCACACCTCTAATAATCTTATTTACATTATATTTTACTTTATACTCATAGGTATTACATGGGTCCGGGGTGAGGAGGTCGATTTACGAGGTTGTTTCTTTAAAAATGGCTTTGGAGCCCCAAATACGAAGTTAGTCATAGAAAAATGATTATAAAATAATGAAAATTGAAGGGAATTATAATAACTTTTAGCTTAACAACTTCGTAAATTTTGTAGAGTTTTTTCTTGTTTATGTATGAATTCACGGGGCTGATGCAATGTAAATAAGTACCGAAAATATTAAGTAAAAATTGGTGAGGTAAATTCTATTTAATTGCCCCAATTTAAATCTCATGTATACAAAAGTTGGAAAAATTTAAACATTAACCATATTCAATTTAAAATTGCCTAAACATTTGCAAGAAAATCATGAAATGAAAAGAGTTATTTATAATTGCTATGCTGCTGCAAGCAAGTGAGCAACATAGAGAAATTTTAAAAACACATATGCTCTTGTATTTTTTGTCGTTGTTTATTTAATGTTGGCTGAAAAATGTGTTTTATTTTTATATAAAATTTTGTATAATTTATAAAATTTTAAATTTAATTGCTCTAATTTATGATGTTTTCAAGCTTTATATACTTTTTTTTGTTATACTATTGGGCAGTAGCATATTCAGGTTTTTGATTTTTTCGATTTCAGAAGCTGCAAAACCACAAAAACCTTATTTGTTCAATGAAATTTTTTCTTATTTTTCTGTTTATGAAGAAAATTTTTGGTTTTGGGGGAGGTGCGGCTCCCTGGATACGCTACTGCGATTAGGTTGTCACAAAAGTTCCACTTTTCTATCTTCACCTTGTTATACTTTATCGATAGAGTAAAGGAGTGAAGTACACGAACTTTTGGAATAACTCAATAATTTTATACAAGATTTTAGGTTTTTGTAAGAAAGCATCTTGTCTTGATCTCATTTTGTGATATTATTTATTGAATGCTAAAAACATATTTCCAATAAAAATGGCGGAAAAGCGGAAATTATTGGCGGAGATGGATAAATGTTTTAAGAAAGTAAGCTTGGAAATTTGCTTTGAATAGGGGATTTTAATGCACATGCTTCAGCTATTGAATAAATATTTTGAGTTTACTATTTCATACTTAAAATTAACAGTTGTACAGAGAAGTCCTGGCAAAGGATGTACGAAATCCTGACATGGGATGCAAAAATTCCTGACATATGTTTGCACGGAATACTAACATAACGTACAAAAAGTTCTGTCCGTTTTAGCATACATAGTTTATGTCGAATATTATCTTACTTTTGAGATTTCTATATAACTGGCTTCTGCTAAACGGACAGAACTTTTTGCACGTTATGCCAGTATTTTGTTTTAACTTATGTCAGGACTTTTTGCATCCCATGTTAGGACTTCGTACATTCCTTGTCAGGACTTTTCCACCTCCTATAAAAAATGTACTTGAGCAAAGGTGTGAGAGGGAGCTTAGAGGAGGTCCCTGTCACTGATGAGATGCTATCAACCAATTAAAAGGTCTGAGGTATTTTTAAGGAGAGAATATCCTCTTCGACCGACAGATGAGACCCCCTCTCTTTATTTTTGTCTAATGAGATGGATGGGAGGGGGGGGGGAGGCTCCTCACCCTTACCCGCCCCACCTCCATATTGTCCGTTCAGTGGCGTTTTCAAGGAAGGGGCAATTGGACCAAAAATACGAAAAATCGTAAGGGTACTCCCTTATAATTTTGATAAAATTCGAAAATATCAAATTCGACTCGCTATTTTTAATAAATTTTGAATGATCTCCCTACCGATTCCAAATTGCTCCCGACCATTCTCATATATCTGGTTACGCCACTGGGTCTATTTAATAACAGGAACCGATTTTTTAATTGACAAATCTTTAAGATCGAAGAAGGCGTCGAAATTTTTGAAGAAATAATGGCAAAAATGCAGGAAGCTAATAGTGATAATCAAAGAGAAAAGTTCCAAGATGATTTGAAGAAAGAAATTAAGAAGTTGCAAAGGTTACGAGATCAAATTAAAGGTTGGCAGAATTCTTCAGATATAAAGGTAGGTTGCAATTAGAGTAGATGAACGACATTGGGTGAAAGGCACAGCATTGTCAAAATTTTGATACTTTCTTTTCCCCTCATCCTACAGAACTGTCGGCATCGGCCGACATTTTTTCTGACCATTTCAGGCCGGCACATGCTGGCTGGCAGAAATCGCCACTTTAGGAGCATTTTTACCGATAACGGTGTTTTTTGTGTCATTAGGTTGAAAGGCACTAGCATCGTGCCAAAATTTTGCCAGTGCCGGGGTGAAAGCATAGGTCGTAAATGTGTTAACACAGTGCATTTTTACGCATTTTGAAAAAAATTTTTAAAAAAACTTTCCAAATGCTTTGTGTTAATTGTGCTACACATTTGCATCCTATGGATGAAAAGCATCACGCTTTTCACCCCTCATGAAATTAGATAATTGGTAAGGAATTGACAAATTTGCGTTTTCTATTCCTTCAACTACCTTATTCCGTTTTACTAGAGTGAATTTTTACATTTGAATTATTTTAGGATAAAGACAGCTTGGCAAAATATCGAAAGATAATCGAACAAAGAATGGAGCAGTTTAAGGATATTGAAAGGGAAAATAAGACTAAACCGCATAGCAAACAAGGACTTATAGCAGAAGATAAAATGGATCCTCGTGAAAAAGAAAAAATGGAGGCTATTGAATGGTTGAATGTAAGGTTTTGCATTTGTAATTTGTCGTTATTTTTTCTTCTAGGCCTTGGGAATACGGTCAAAATGGCTTACAAAACAGATCTTTTTTGGGATTTTACCCTCGTAGAGGTTATCTTTCCGAGGTCAAAATCAAAAAATTCCTTTGGATTCGTGTTTCCCATGCCAAAAAACCCCCCTGGATACCAAATTTCAGCCGATTTGGAAAACTTTTGATTACGAGAAGGTACCCCTACGAGGGTAAAATCCCAAAAAAGGCCTGTTTTTGTAAGTCATTTTTGATCATATTCCCGAGGTCTAGAAGAAAAATTAACAACGGATTCTGATTCAAGCTATTTTTGTTTAATAAGCCCATGCCTACTCTGAATAAGAATTAGGGATTCAGTAACGCGCTAAGCGTAAGCCCAAATAAGGCTAAGCTTAAGTCCAAGTCTAAGAATATGGCTAAGCCTAAATATACTCAGATAAATATTTTATCTACTCAAATAAATAAATATCTACTCAAATAATAATATTCCGTTAATAGATTGCGAAGTTTATTCGATTTATAAACAACTTTTCTAGCTTCAAATTCGTCACATACAAGATGAAATCGATCGAACCGAAACAAAAATCGAAACTCTTTTGGTACCTGAAACGGGAAGAAAACGCGCAAAAGGAAAAGAAGATGCGAAAAAAGGCGAAAAAGAAGTATGTGCTACCTATGAATTTTTACCTACTTGTATATAATCTTTTTAAGGCAGAAGATTTGAGGAAACATTTGGAGCGAGTGAAATTTCATTTGACAAATTTGGAAATTTGCATGAGGCTTATTACCAACGAGCAGCTTGATATAAAAACAGTGCTAAATAAACTAAAAGAGCCAATTGAAATGTACGTCGAAGCATTGGATCCAGAAAATGATGAGAATCCTGATGAATTGGATCCAGATGGTGGGGACCTCCTGGATGTTTTTCCAATATATAGTAACAAGTTTAGATATATACGATGAGTTGAACTTGAATTCCTATATTCCTCAATTGGGTGGTGTAATAGTTGGGTCTATAGACGAAGAAAAGATGTTTGCCGAAAACGGAAGTAACGTAGATTTATGCAACAGAAAAAATATGAATTTTTGGCCTTTTTAGTAGTAAAAATTAGATAGATTTTGAACTTTTTCTGTAAAATCCTTAGGGTTAATAGTAAAACCAGCGGCTCAAGGGATTATTTCAATCCTACAGAAGTTGGAATCGGACTCAGGAACCGGAAATTGGAAGTAAAAACTTTTGAATTCCGGTTCCGATTTGGAAAAATCTTATTAAATCGGAACCTGATACGAATGTTTTCACTTCTGACTTTCAGAGGATTGAAATGGGTCCAAGTGAAATTTTTGAGACATGCTTGTTTTTTAAGCTGAAAATGTTCAGAAATTAAGGTTTTTGTTTAAAAAATGGTTATCGTTACAAAATTCTTTGTATTTTAATCGTTTGTCGGCCATCTTTTATAAATTGTTTTATAGTTGAACATGGTTTGAAGTCATCTTCTGGAAGTCCGCCACCGTCAACTAAAGAACCAGAAGAAGTGAAGCAAAGACATTTGAGCGAAGAAGTTCTAAAATCTTCACCGAAGACCATCTTGGCGACACCATTAAAATTGTCTAGGTAGGTAATTTGCGTTATGATATTGCGAAATTTTGGAAATTTCTTGAAAGATCTTAAGATACACAGTCTCTGTAAGAATCATCAGTCACGAGTTAGGGAATTTTTGTTTCAACTAAAGTCGATTGGATAGGTCCTGATCACGAAAACGAGAAAAAATTTTTGAAACATCATCCCTGTGGAAAAAATGGGTTATTCTTACAGAGACCTTGTCTTGAATCGCTTTGAAAGATCTTAAAGGGGGGGGGGTGCACGTCCAGTACGCTTCTCAAAAAAATTTTTCTTCAAATTGGCTGATTTTTTAGCAAGAGAAATTGATCGGCGCAAGTCTCGAGTTCCAAAAAATTTTTATAACCTTCAGGTTACCCCATGTGAAAATTTTTTGGACCTCGGGGCTTATTCCAATCTATTTCTCGTACCCGAAAACCTCCGAGTACCAAAAATCAGCCAATTTGGAGGGAGAAATTTTTTGATAAGCGTACTGTGCATGAACTCCTTTTAAATTTGCTTTTTAGTCAAATAAGCATCGAAAGTACTTCATTGTCATCGCCGCCACCAGCGACTCCTCCTCCACCACCTGGTATACCATACAATTCTGTTGCTGCCGGCAAACATCATGTTAGCGTTACACCATCTGTTGTAAAAGTGCCTTCATCAACAAACAGGTAGGCTTATTTCTTTAATTTTTTTAATTCCTCATTTTTACCTACAATCCCTCACAACTAAACTTTTTTGATATCCCTAAAAATATCTCGATTAAAAATTTTCTTTACAACTTGTATGATTTTTCTACATAGATTTTAATAAAATGTAAATTTTTGAGAATCATGACATTTTGAAGACTGGCAAAACTACCAATGACCTCCCATTGTAGACTTGATCATTTGACGCCAAGTCTGCATAATGCCATGACCCTTAAATTTACAGATTTATTAAAATCTATTTACAGAGTGTTCCAAAAAACCGCCATCTCTTAATTTTTTGCCAAAAATTTTTCAAAAAGTTTTCTCCAAAATGACTCAGGGGTATTTTTATGCGAGAAATCGATTACATCGAAAACCCTTGAAAATGCCTCCCAGACCATGAGATATAAGATTTTAGTATTTTTCAGTAGGAATTCCTACTTGAAAATACGAAAATTGCATATTTTATAGTCTGGAAGGCATTTTTAAGGTTTTTCAATGCGCGCAATCGATTTTTTTAATAAAAATACTCCTAATGAGTCATTTTTGAAAAAAATTTAAATTTTCGAAAAGTTGACCAAATGGCGGGTTTTTTATAACACCTTGTACTTGAAAAATTAAAAGAATATTATTAAAACATTTACAATAAAACATTTTAAATTTTATGTTCAAAATGCATTTAATTGGCACTTTGAGTCATTGTGAAAGAAAAAATTTTTGCCAAAAATGACCAAATGGCGGTTTTTTGGAACACCTTGTAGATCAAATGGAACACCTTGTAGATAAGATTTTAAATGTATAAAATGTGGAAAAAATTCAAAAAATCGTTTTTTATTTAAGTGAGCCTAAAAAAGTTATTTTCAAGGACTTCTATTACCATTTTCATAAACTTGTTTATTTTGTCTAATATTCATATTTTATTGTTGTGTAATGATAAGCCGTTGTCTTATTATTTAAAAAAAATCGAGCATATAACTTGTTTTAAATGAAACAGAGAAAAAATAGCACTTGTCACAAGTATGCATTCTCTCTCATCCGCGATAGAAAAATCTATGCGACGAATGACGCATTTCTCTTTTCATTGCATGAGAAAAGAGAACAGAGTCTTTACCTGCTAGCATAGGTGTCCGACACTAGGTTCTTTAAGTATCTTTACTTTTTTTGTAACGATTTAAATCGATTAAATTTTTTAATTAAATTTAAGTTTCAATTTTTAAAACCTAAAAAATCAACTTGTTTGGTTTTAATGAGATTTGATTTTTTTATCATTGAAAAGGCAACTATCAATTTGACAAAGGCGAATAAAAAAATTTTTGGTAAGAGTTGGGTTTAGCAACTACTCTGGACTCGACTGAAATTGCTCTAAATCGACTTAATTTGAGCAGAAAAAGTAATATTAGTGGAAAAAATGGGAACCGAGTCGATTTTCGGGGCGCAAAAAACTTAGCCCACCGACCAGGATTCGAACTCTCGACCTTTCGAACTACTGCTCAATTTGGAGCATTACAAGAATCTGGATGAAAAGGTAGCAACCAGCGAAGAGTGACTTTTTGTAACGTTAGTGAGGGGAAAGTAGACACGCGTCTCAAAATTTAAAAAATTTGTCCTTGTGAAAAAATTTAAAAAAGTCGAAGATTTTGGTTTTTCGGCCATATTCACTTCCCACATTTATAAATATTTTTTACTATTTTCTCTCTCTACTGCTTGATCTCGCCATTTTTGCGTCTTTTTCTTCGGCCCAGCTCCTCTAGAAGTGGTTTGTCTCGCGCTGAGCTAAGATTTTGCACGGTTAAAGGACGCGGCACTTCTCCAATGGCGTGAAAAAAATGTGGCGCCTACAGTTTGGAGGCAGAATCCAAGTTTTCTCATAATCTTTGGAGCCAGATCGCGCAGCGTTGTATCTTTGCACTTCACTAAGTGTGCATCTACATTCTCTTATTCCAACAACCCTCTTTAGAGCCACATTTTGAACAAGGATCACGTGTTACACTACTAAACTTTGCTCGAAACAGTGTTAAGGAAGTGTTTTTACGTTTCGGGAGTGCGTTTTTTGGATTCCTCATTAAAAATTACGCTAAAGGGGTCAGTTTCCGGAAAAAATTTTCAAATTTTTTTTCACGTCATTGGGGGCTTCCAGACTTAGCCCTAAAAATATTTCGTTTACTTTGTTTCTATCATTGAGTTTGTTTACTTTACACCCCAAAAATAAAAATGTAAAATATTACGTAAAGGACTATTAAAAGTGGTTATACGGACTGCGCGTAGTCAATTTAAAGTGCAAAATTTCTATAAAAATTACAAGAAAATTAATAAAAATTACAAGAAAATTAATAAAAATTTACAGTAAAACATTTTTAAATGTCAAAATTGCAATTTGCACTTGAAAAAAGTGCCAATTAAGTGCATTTTGAACATAAAAATTAAAATGTTTCTTTTAATTTTTCTGGGCAACTTTATAACATTTTTGTATGTAATCGAATTTTTTAGCTCGGTTAGCAAAACTTTGAGCGAAAAGCAGTCGCCG
>JAQGBS010003094.1:0-12031 GCA_034698545.1 Acrobeloides obliquus
ATAAAATTACCCCCAATAGGGTCATTTTTACAAAAAAAATTTTGCTTCTCCCAAATGGTCGCAAAATGCACCCCCCCTTTAAGGTATCTTAGCCAATTTTACGAAGATATCTTAATTCGAATATAGGTTATCTTTGGGATTTCTAGGTTATGTGTTTTTCGAAACTTTTCTACAGCTCCGTTACACTTGGAGTCAGTCTATTGGAAAATTGTTGCAGCCAAATAGAATTTGCACTTATTTGGACTCGAAATTCCCCCTAAATTTTTTATTCCGCATAGGAGTTATTGTGGATTTTGGGCGATTTTTCACCCCAAATCTATGATAGGTGAAAATCGAAATTTTCATATCGTCGTATTTTTATTCGTGCTAATGAGAAAATTGAGAAAGTCCCAAAACATAGGTAAACATTCCAATTCACTTGATGACATTTTTCAAATTTTAGTTATTTTTTAGTTGGCCAAAAAAACTTGGAACTCCTACGCTCATATGTGTAATTCAGCTGCATTATTATTGTTTCTTTCAGTTATTTGGAAGAAGTTTGAAATTCTTGCTGGGACTTTTCATTACTCTATTTATTGCTATAACAAAATTACAATGCTTTTTACATGATTCGACCTTAAAAACTGTTTCTGGTTTAGAAAAACACGTTAACATGCAGGCATAAGCGTAGCCAAGGGGGGGCTTTAGCCCCCCCCCCCCCTGTCGCCAAAAATTTTAAGGAAAAATAAAAAACAACAGGTAGCTACCTTATGATTTTTCAACATTTTTGGTCATTTTATTCGATTAGCCCCCTGTCAGAAAATCCTGGCTACGCCTATGCCTATGACAAAAGTTTATACACTTATGATAGACATTTTGGTATCAAGGTTATTTTATTTGAATAAGTTTTGAAAACTTCATGAAAATCCTATATTCTTATTTTCTCTTGGTGTAATTTTTCCTTATTCGTCGAAGAATAATAAATCGTCAAAATGTGCATGAAATTCTGCAAATTAACAAAAAATATTTTATTATGACAAAAATATTTTATATATAGTTGCCATGATTTCCGGAATCAGATCCGCATGTTTCACATGCTCTTTTCTATAGGCACCGTATAAATCTGGAGATTTCTCTAGATTTTCTCATGTGACGTTCACATGTGAAATATGTGGGTTATATAAATTAATGTGATATCTACTTTTTGATGATTTTTTAGCACTCATTGACGCAGGTAAAACGAGAGTTTATATTCTGAATGAAGTTTATACGGCTATGGTGTGTTTTCTTGCTATTTTTGAAAATTTAATTCTTCGTAGAAGAAAGTTTTTAATATGACTATTCAGGCATATAGGGTTGATTCGAAAATGGGATAGTGGGTCAAAAAGAAAAGATTTTTTCGATAAAAACCCCGCTTTTCTTACTAATAACTTTTTTCTTCACGATCAAAACCATCAGCGAGGGGTCATTTTAACGCGAAATTTTATGAGGAACAACTTCGTAGAACATCACTTTCACTGGAATGCGTATATAGCACATCCCTCCTGAAGATGCGTATGTTTGTTTTGTTTTTGGAGTTCCTACGCTCATTTTTAAGGTGTTGCTCATTATCTTTTGACAGATAAAAACTAGCAATTTAATTTTCGCTTGAGAATTTTTTAGACCAATAGGTTCACGATGATGGAACGCTGTAAGGTCTCCCACTAAAGAATATAGAAAAATAATAATAAGCGACTTGTTTTAAGTTATAACCATAGAGAGAAACAACAATATACGATTTAGACACGCCCCAGTAATGAAACTTGTGTTACCTCAAAAGGGAAAACTGAAGTACCCATGTTCACTTTTTTACATAACCCTTTCAATTTTTGCAGATGGATGGGTTGTACACTTGTGTCGTGAAGTGTATAGTGTAATGAGTCCACATCCCTGCATTTACTTACGTTTCTATTGCTAATTGTTTAAGGTTGACAGAGTTCGGTAGCTGTATAGCTGTAGGATTCATCTCTATTTTGCACTTTTACATTTCTAAGGAACCACTACTGTTCCTGTTTTTTGTAATTTTTTAAGACCACAGCCTATATAAAATGATTTAGAAATCAATTCCGCTCTCTATTCTAACTAAAATAAACCTAATGCCTCATTGCATAGACGGACAAAATATCACCTATGACTTTTGCGACTTTATGCAATATTTTGAACCCACACTAACTGCTATTTTATTACAACTCATGTTTATTCCTCTTTTAACTATCATTGTTATCACCCTAATCGATCAAGAAAATGGTGATGCCAAATGGTTCGTTTTCAACACGGCTGTTCTCAACTTTATTCTGGGAATACTATGGGAAATGATAAGATTTTCTCCTATTAACCCCTACATTATCATCCAAATGTGGGGTTTCATACGAGATTTAGCGCCATTTTCGATATTCCCTCTGGCGTTGACTAGATTTTTTTGTCTTTATAGCCCAGAATTGTATCAAAAGATTTTTTCCAAGAAGGTTTTGTTTTGTTGGATTATAGGCTATGATGTTATTTTAATTTTGTTGATTTATACCTATTATTACTTTGAAAAAACTTTATCACTTTTTATCATAAATTTTGTAATTTTAATAGGGACTTTTAGTTGTTCAGTTTTTGTTCTATTAAAAATCCGCCAAATGATGAAATTAGTTTCACATAATACCGAATTGAGTACTTTAGATGATTTACGTAGAGCAGCTTTTCTATGTGTCTTTCAAGCTTGTTTCTATACGATTTATATGATTTCTATTTTGTATTATCGATTTTATTACCTTTTATTGAATAATGGTGAACAAGATCTTCTATATCTTCTGTTAAGAGTTATAAATACCCTAGGGAATCCGATTTATTTGTCTTTCGTTATCTTAGACTCACTTGTACCTATGATCTTGTTAAAATCTTACAGAAAGACTCTTCAAAAAGTTTTTTCATTTGTCCTTCGAGTAATTTGGAAGAAACAAAATTCTGTTCGAACTGTAACAATCAACATAATACCATCGGAAAATCCTAGAAGGTCTACGCATTCACAATTTGAAATCAAGTCTCATCAAATTTAGAAATCAAGATGTAGCTTAAAATTTAAATGTAATTTTATTAATAAATTAATTATGTTGATTGGAATGAACAAATGAGAAGCAGAAACTGTCCTTCACTCTGATTATTTTATTAAGAGTTAATTTAATATTAAAAAGGACTTCGAATAAGTTTTTTTACTATATTAATATAAATAACTAGTCCGAATCGGCGCAGATTCGGGCCTCTACATACTACATTTCAAAACACAAACATAACATATAAAACAACAATCATACAACCCCCACAACACACATCTCCCTCTTTCCCTCCCCATTTCATCCCTCCACCCCCTCTCTGCTTCCCTCCCTTCACCATCTCCATTCATCCTCCGCCCCATCCCTCCCCCTCTTCTCTCTCCCTAGCCATCCTTCCCTCTCTTCCTTCTCTATCCCTCACTCTCCTCTCTTACCCACTCCCTCCCCCTCTTCCTTCCTTCTTCACTTACTCCTTCCTTCTCCATCCCTTTCTCACTTCTTCCCTTTTCACCCCCATTTTCCTCCGCCCCATCTCTACCCTTCTCCATCCCACTTACTCCCCCTACCCATCCTTTCCTCCTCATTCTCTATTCCCTCACCCACTACTCTTCCCTTCCCCATCCCACCCTCTCTTCTTCCCCCCCCGTCCCTATTCCTCCTCTGTTCCATCCATACCCTTCTATATCCACTTCTCCTATCCATCTCTCATTCTTTTCTTCATCCTCCATCCCACCCCTTCCCCGCTTACTCTCTCCCTCTCTCTCTTCCCCCATTCTTCACTTCTCCTCCCAACCTCTCTTCCCCCATACCCTCTGCCCTATCCCTACTCTTCTCCATAATAAGGGGGCGATGGAACATTTTTTCGATTTTCCTTAAGGAAAAAATTATGCTCAAAAAACGAAAATGATCATTTTCGTTTTTTGAGCATAACTTTTTTCCAAAATTGAAAAAATGTTCCACCGCCCCCTCCTTATAATCGATTTCGAGGAATATTTTAAGCTATAAACCGAGCCGTAAAACCTTAAAATAAAAAAGTCGACTTTTTCTGGCTACGCCACTGAACCCAGACCTAGACCTATAGATTATACATACTCGTTTGAAAAGAACGGTTCAAAATTTTTGTTAAATATAGAATTTGAGAATGTCATTTTAGATATTGGTCCGTTTGCAAAACGTGTTCACATAAACATAAAATTTTCATAGAATCTAATTCTTTGCACATTTTCCTGAGTCGACTGTTCATTTAAAAAGGAAGTAAACATGCACTCCAGGGTACATTTTTGTTATTGATAAAGTTCTAGTGCGAAAAAAATAAAGAAAAATGTCCTATTTTCGTTTTTCCATCAGTGGCCTGATAAAAATTCACTATCAAATTTTCCACGAAACACACCCAATTTCCATCCGGAAGTAATCTTCAATCAAGTTTTTACTATATCGTTTGGCAAAATGCGTAAAAGACTTGATCTTCGAACAAAAATTATTGGCGATAACAAAAACAAAATCAAGGAAACCTATAAATATAAAGGAATTTATTTTATTATTTATCATTAGAGAATTTCTTTTTTTCCATAGAAGTGCCTAGTAAAAATGCTGTTATTATTATTTTTTATACTGGATTTTGTTGGATTGCTACTTTCGGCTCCTGTTTCATTATCGGATATTTCAGAACATCGAGGTAAAAATGAACGGATCAATATTTTTTGTCGTAACATAGCTTTTTCAACTTTTTTTGCACAAAAACATCGAGCCAATCCGATCGATCGTATCAGTTGCAAGGCAAAAATTTTGTTCCATTCGGTTCGTGAAGTTTCAAGCATGTTCAAACGTCTCTAAAATATTCAATTTTAATGATTTTTCAAAAAACTTTTTGACAGTTTTGTAGCGCTTTAAAATGAGCTATTGACTCTTGGATTTGGCTGGAAATTCATCGTCACAGCATTAAATGCATAGTTTACCAGTAGGGGGATACATCGGACCCTCAGGATGGATGGATGAATGGCCTTTCGGGGTGGGGGGGGGGGGGTACAAGGGGGTACATGATAAAATTTTCAAAAATTTATATGATGAATGAATGGGAAGGAGGGAGGGTACACGAACCCTCATGATGGATAGATGAACGACTATAAAGGCGGAAGGTCCGAGGATGAGTGGTGAGGAGGGGGGGGGGATACTGTACCCCTCTTGGTAACCTATGATTAAATGAATGTCAAAACGCGCCTAAATAACTACATCCCTGCTTGGCACCCTCAGAATTCGATGAAGCCTGTTAGTTTTGTTTCTCATACCAAATTCATTTGGCTACATGTTTCTATTATAAATGATGGATTATCTGTACATAGAGTTTCTCGATAATATATCAGGAATCAACGTTGAGCAGATAACTTCGTATTTCCTAATTGAAGTTAGGTACGAGGAACAAAACTAGATAGATTTTGTCAAAATCTGATTGTGACAACCCTATCGGCCTCTTTGTTGAAGTCTCTCCTAACATACGGAGGTCCCTTATGTTTATTTTTGAAATTCTCAAAAAATTTTCTCGCTACTCTCAAATTTTTCGCTGAAACTTCTATTGATTTTTTAGATGAATTAAATAAAACCATGTCAGAATTAGCAGATTCGTTTGGCTACATTGATTACATCATGTCACACGGTTTGAATAATGTAACAAGTGACGAAATTTACATCAAGTTTAATAAGGCGGAAACGAATCTTGGTCTGCTCAAAAAATGGAAAGAAACAACAAAAGATGCGAATTTGAAAAAATACTTGGAAAAAAAGATCCCTGCTTTAGAAGCGCTTGTAGAATCCGGAAAATTACTTGGAGATTTAGCAGCTTTATCGAAAAATATGGACTGGGAAAATACGGGTAAAATATTTTCTAAAAGTCCATGCTTAATAGATACATAGGAAAAAAGTCTAAGACCATTTATCGAAGAAGAAAGAAAAATAAAGGGGAGTGTGTTTTTTATGAGATTTTAGTTTTTATAGCAAATTTTTAGAAAAGTCGCCAGTGGACCGTTGGTTCTCCGAAGGCCAGCAACAAGAACTTATCAATGATATGGAAAGCAGACTAAAGAAAATCAAAGCAATTGCTGGGACATTCCCACTCTTAGGAATAGACCCCTTGTCCGAGGAGCTAATGAGTTACATGGAAACGCGTCTATATTCTGGCATTTTGCTTTGGGATTTGAAGCAAATCCTGAATAAAATTCAAAAAGGTCTCGCTAGTATGACGCCTGAAGACCGAGAATATGTTCATAACAAAACTCTACTATTCGAAAAGGATTTAAATATTTTGAAGTCGCTAAAATATGACTCAACTGATGCTAAAGATATCCGAGATATGAATATGGCTGAGTTCGAAGTCGTTCAAATGGTTGATGAAATTTCAAGTTTCTTGTTTTCGGATTATTTTATTATTGATGAAAATGGAGGTAAATAATTGAGGGAAAGGGAAGATCAATGGGAAATTTAGTGAAAATCTGGAAAGTTGAGAAAATCTAAGAAAATCTGTAAAATCTATAAAATCCAGGATTTCAAAAAAATCTGGAAAATCCAGAATTTCTAAGAAATTAAGAAAATCTAGAAAAATTTATGAAATCTTGAAAATCTAGGAAATTTAGAAAAGTCAAAAGATCTAGTGAAGATCAAGGGATGGTATATGCTTATAGAGGAGGTCAGGGGAAAGTCTAAAAAAGTTTATAAAGACCTGGAAAGTGAGATTTTCAAAATCACTATTCTAGACAAATTTCTTCATTACAACAAATTTAGAATTGACAAAGCCCATGACACCGGATCTTATGCATAAAACTGAGATATCGCTTGATCGCATAAAGATACATGTAGAAAATTTAAAGGATTCATTTAAATCTAACCCTGAAATGTTTGACGTGGATATTTTTGGCAAGTTAATACCAGACTTCGTGGAGCTTTATTATGAAGCGCTTCAATTGAAAGAGAACCCTAAAAGAAAACCAACGCGAGCCTTAGAATTGATGGAGTGGATTGAAAAGTTTTATACAGCACAAATGCTTACGAGTGATAACGATGCTAAGGAGCAATTAAGCTCAATATTAATCAAGCCATTAGAAGAAGCTAAGAAAGCGACTCTTCAAGAAGCACCCAACAGCTACAAACTCATTTTAAAACTTTTGTTTAACTTGAAAGAATTTTTATAAAAGATATCTACAGTCAAACTTCGATATAAGCGCCCCCCTCCCCTCTCTAGGGAGGGGCGCTTGTATCGAAATGGGGGGAGGGTGCGCTTATATCGAGGTTTTTCGATTAATTCGTTATAACCGCAGGAAAAAGAGTCAAATACGTTATAGTTTCTCAAAAATTTATTAAAAATAAACAATTTTCATGTTTGCTATTGTAACCGGTGATAATGTGATAGATATGTGTTCGTATGTATATTTACCTTTAGGGCCATTGCATAGCGAACAGGTATCACTAAACACCTCGGGCTAGCTTTCTTGGAGTTTGTCTGTTCGCTTGCGATCGAGCTCTCACATGTATATAGATAGAGAATATTTCTCGGAGCCCCACAATAACACCGGCCACACTATCATTTTATAAATTCAAATTGACATTTTTGGTTTTTTTCATATGAGGCATGACCACTTTTTCTACATCCCCTTTCTATTGGTCAAAAGTCGAATCTTACAAATAGATGTCTTAAATAAGCTGTAAGCTAGCAAATTGAAGGACGTCTCATTGATGTCAAAGGAGTGGATAAGAAAATATAAAATTTATTTGGTTTTTAATAACGGTATAAAAAAAAGTTAACAAATTTTGTTATATTGAATCAAATTAAATTTTTTATTCCATTTTTGATGTTGGAACAAAGTTGACAAATCCACCATCGGCAACAATATTGGCTCCTGTCATATAAGTAGCATCCGTAGCAAGAAAAAGAATTGTCCTAGCTATTTCTTCAGCGGTTCCAGATCTTTTCATGGGGACTAAATCTCTAACCATGGCTGCTCTACAGCTACTATCTTGATTTTCGGTCATCCCCATTTTGATTCCAAATTCAGATTCGATGATGCCAGGACTATAAAAAAATCGAACGTTTCTTACATAAATTTCAAATAAACATGTTTACTTGATAGTGTTAATTCGAATCCCTTTTTCTGCCAAAATTAAGGAGTAACACCGACCAAAATGATCCAAAGCAGCTTTTGCCATATGATAAAATGGACTTAATAGGCCCTAAATATATAATGGAAGTCAAAATAGAGTAAAAAAACAATAAAAAAATAAATAGAATACCGGTCTTATCGCTGCAACGCTGCTAACATTAACAATATTTCCTTTAGTTTGCTCTAGATAGGGTACGGACAAGTTTGTCAAATATACAATGCTAAAATTAAGTTTTAGAAAGAATCTGAATAAGGTCATAATTAAATCTTTTCATTTAAACTTTGATAACGTTTTAGCACCTTTAACCTTTTGTCAATTTTAACACGAATTTTAATCTATTTTTGACCATTGTTTCATATAGGGAACACCTCAAGATTAGACCCAAATGGGTCGAAAATGACTTTAAAGACTTTAAAGTTAAAATCATTCCCTCAACGGGTTCGAATCTCGTCGGTGACATAACTTTTTTTGCAAATCGTTTTTAAGGCCTAGAAAAAGATTTCAAAGAAAATAAAAATAGACAAAAATTCTACGAAATCGAATTTAGTGGGTCTGATAAAAAAATTTTTGTTAAAATTCTGCAAAATTTTCTCTGCGGACATAGACAAAGCCAGAATTTTTGACAGGGAACTAAACTGTCAAAAGTCTGAACAATCATGAAAAAAATAATAGAGAACCTTTATGTTTTTATTTTTTGTCGCAGCTTCGCCACGACAGGAGGGTATACCCCCTAGCTACGTCTATGTCTGCGGGATCGAACTTGCGGGCCCAGCATTTGTTAACTTGCCAGATGGTCTGGTCATTTTAGACCCATGAAGTCTGTGTCCGAACTTCTAAAAATCATTCGGTGAAGCGGACTATAACATGCATTAAAATTCGTATTATTGAATCGATCGATAAAAGATTTAAAAATTAATAACATTGGAATGTCTAAAAAGAAAAACAAATTTTACCTACCTTTTTAGGTTTACATCAAAAGTATATTGATAATTTTCGATAGAAGTCAGTTCCAACCCCGGCTTTCCACCGATTCCAGCGTTGTTGATCTAAATTTTATTTAAAGTTTATGAGTTTAAGCCTACTAAAATATCAAGTTTGTTAAATTTTTCAATGGTCTTCTTGATAAGATCTTCACCGGTTTTTTCTTTTTCAATCGGTCCTTGAATGATAAGAATGCGATTTTCGGATATTCCATCAGATTTTAAAATTTCAAAAGTTGTCTGAAAAACTTTTTTTCGATAAAAAAATGAAATTACTTGAAGGCTTTCACTAGAACGTCCATGAATTGTTACAAACGCACCTTCTTTAGCAAAAAGTCTTGCTATAGTCCTTCCGATACCGGCACTTGACCCTGAAAAGTTTAAGAGTCTGTTTGCGAGAAAACTGAAGACTTCTGTGCACCATAGGTGAACAAACAGGGGGAGAGGGGGTCTGGTGCTAGGTTGGATCCCTAAAATCTTCAAAAAATTGCCTTGGTCCCCCTTATGTTTTTTCGAAAATTTTGAGGACCAAAAAAGACCGGCCGCTCCGATGCCGGGTTGGTCCTATTTGTGGCTTTTTTGCCGGATTGGTTAGGGGGGGGGAGACTCCTCCTTTGGCCATTTGTGCTGTGCACTGTTTGGGTTTATGGAATAAAATAAAAAGTGGTATAAAATAGCGTAATCGTATTCAGCTCATCGAGCAATATCTAAAAAATCCAAACGCGCACAGGTGCCTTGAAAATTCTTCGACTTTTTTTCTCTCTCAAATTGTTCATTTGAATTTACTCCAGGGGCTAGGTTTTGATTTGGGGGATCCACTTTGAAAAATTTTCCAAAATTTACCTTGGCCCCCCCCTTATGTTTTTTTCGATTTTTCAAAAAAAATCACCTTGGACCCCGTTCTATTCTTTTCCCGCCGACAGGCTCAAAAATTTTTATCTATTTTCATCTCCCATATTGGGTGTTATGGTACATAACGACCTCTGTACAGGGCAATAGAAATTTTTCAAGATTTTGAGCCGCCATATAGAAATTTACCTGTAATAATGACAACTTTGTCGTCTAGTTTTCCCATAATTTATCCTAAAAATAAAAAGTTGTATCACTCTGATTTTATCGAACTAGATTATATAAACTTTTATATCAAATTTTTGATGATAAATTATGATGATTAATTAAAATAAAACTTTTTTTAATCAACCCATTATAATTTGGTAGTTACTATATATGATCAAGATCAATAATATTTCAAAAATCATCACATTTTATGTTCTTTGTTATGTTTGTCTATTTCTCAAAAGTTGTGTTTTATGCTGTTTTATGCTCAAAAGTTGTATTTTATGCTTTCTTAAACAATGGTGAACATTATTGGGTTGATTCAAATGTTCACAACTTTTTACATGGACTTTGGACCGGCTAAAATGGTTCCAGATACTTGCAGAGCCGATTGCTGCTCACAGCGCTGCTTATTTGGCGCACCACTTGCTCTGGAGTTGATGATCCACAATTCGGGAAATGATAGTTTTAGGATAAATTCCAACTCGGCTAATTTTTTGCACTCTGGTGGTTTTTGGATACGGGGCCTGCCTTCATTTTTCGATTTTGAATTTCAGAAGTATTTCATTTAGGAAGAGTGCTTCAATGCTCCTCGTAGGAATTGAACAACTTTGTAGAACATCACTTTTTTGTGAAAAAATGTAGAATGTCCGGGTAAGGAATGATCGGTAAGGATCGTCCGTAAAGGTAAGGAATGACCTAATACCAAAATTTTTCTGTTTCTGAAATTTTTTCCTATTTTAAAAATTCAATTTCCCAGAGGAGTACTTTTTTATCCGTGCACATTTCTAAGGGCCTTCACTAATTCATTGCGACCGTTTCACAACGCATCGCGACTGCATTAATTGCAGCAGCACTATTCACGGCGGTGTGATAGGTAAGTAAAAGAGTATCATGGTTCGAAATGAAGTTGTATGGGGGGGGGGGTTTGGATCTGAATCGATTTCCGGTATGCAAGTTCAAGTGGGTCTTTTGTCGGGCTTATAGGAAATAACCTCTAAAGAGAAGGGCTCTAGGACATTTCTCAACGCAATAAAAAATCGGGATGGATGAAGCGGACATTTCTCAATGAATTTTATAAAATCGTTGAGAAATGTCCTAGAGCCAAGAGAAGTACACCTGGGAAATTCAAAATCGCGAAAATAACACTGGAAACGTGTTCTACACCCCCAAAACACCAAATTTGTCGACATTTATAAACGTTAGGTCCTAGACAAAATTCCTGGCGGTGCTCCCAAATAGCCGCCATAAATTTTAATACTTTTTATAGAAGAAAGCATTTTACTCAATTCTTTTTTTACCCGCTAGAGTAGAGCCGAAAGTACACTACTGGTTTTTTTCGTCGTCTTGTGTCAAACTTAATTTTTTTTATAGCGCAAAAAGTGCCAAAAATGGCTATTTTCGAAAAAAAACCGACTTTTTTATGTTAACACAATGATATCACAGAAAAAACCTTAGTGATGTATTTTTGGCTATGCTCTAGCAAATAGAAAAGATTCGCGTCTCGACATGACACATCTCGACGCCTGAAATATGTGAATTTTGCGTCTTTTGATCTCTGCGTCACGACAGGAGTAGCACTAATTGCGTCGAGGCGCGTCGCGGCACCGCATTAATTGCAATTAGTGCGAAATTATTACTTTCAAAATTTCTCGACGCAATTATTGGAGGCCCTAACTTTAGCGGATTTTTTGTTCAATCGATTTTTGTTTTTTCTCTAACAAAAATCAAACTTTTAAGATTGAATATAAACTTTGATTGAAACATATTTTTTAAATTGCATATTATCATTTT
>JAQGBS010003095.1:0-12029 GCA_034698545.1 Acrobeloides obliquus
TTTTTAAGCTTACCCAATAATCCACCAGCTAGTGTCCCCGTAGCTATATACGCAATTTGAGCCACCACACCATATAGATCTAACTCCAAAAAATCATGTAACGCCGGAACGTATAACACGAAAATCGAAAACAACAACTGTAGGCTATCACATATTGATAGCACTATTAATGCCGGGACCAGTGGGTGTGATCGTCTAAATATGCAAATTTTCAATTGTGCACCTTTTTTTGAAAAAAATTGTCACACATAGAAGCAAACAAAAAAATTTAAAACAAAATTAAAACGGAGGTTAAAAAAGCCAGAAAATTTAAAATTTTTTGTACTAAACGACATCAAAAATTTGTAAGTACCGTTCTCGTTGATGCCTGGCGCAGCACGAAAAAGATCCGTGTCTTTGAGCAAACTCAAATTCGGGTGGAGAAAATTTTCTCGGAGAAGAAAGTTCCCCCTTTTTAGGAAGAGGACCAAGTAAAAACGTAAGCGGTGAAAGATTGAATTTTTCGTGGGATCTAAATTTTTTAAATAGGTAAGAAATCCAAAAGATATGCTATAGGGTATTTCCCGTCAAGAACAAAGTTTATGCAGGAGTAAGTGGCGCAAAATTCATCTTGAGAGAGGAGGGTTCGATCCCCGACCAAGCTTAAGCCTAAACCTAAGTCCAAGCTTAAACTTAAGCTCATGTATAAGCCTAAGCATAAGTCTAAGCCCAAGCCTAAGCTCATGTTTAAGCCTAAGCCCAAACCTAAGCCCAAGCTTAAGCCTAAGCTCATGTATAAGCCTAAGCCCAAGCCTAAGCTCATGTTTAAGCCTAAGCCTAAACCTAAGCTTAAGCCTAAGCCTAAGCTCATGTTTAAGCCTAAACCTAAGCCTAAACCTAAGCCTAAGCTTAAGCCTAAGCCCAAACCTAAGTTCATGTTTAAGCCTAAACCTAAGCCTAAGCCCAAGACCAAGCTTAAGCCTAAGCTCATGTTTAAGCCTAAACCTAAACCTACGCCTAAGCTTAAGCCTAAGCCTAAGCCCAAGCCTAAGCTTATGTTTAAGCCTAAGCCTAAGCCTAAACCTAAGTCTAAGCCTAAGCTTAAGCCTAAGCCTAAGCCCAAGCTTAAGCCTAAGTTCATGCATAAGCCTAAGCTCATGTTTAAGCCTAAGCCCAAGCATAAGCCTAAGCTTAAGCATAAGCTCATGTCTAAGCCTAAGCTTAAGCCTAAGCCCAAGCCTAAGCTCATGTCTAAATCGGATCGAACTCTCCTCTTTCAACATGAATTTTCCCCACTTACTCCTTTTGAAGAATAACCATTCCTCTTATGATTTTTCGACCTTGTTATATCATTCTTTTGACTTTAATTAATACATGCTATATCTCAAAATTTACATACCTTTTTGAAAACACTACTAAACAGGCTATGTTTAGCATTAACCCTACAATACACACGAATGGTAATAAATAAAGATCTAGGAAGCTGCCAAGGGGCCTCCATGGTTCGGTTTCGTTACATGAGATATTCATTCTTTCTGTCAATTTCAAATTTTCGTTTCAATATACAATCTCAATTAGTTTGATGAGCAGTAAAAAACTTTCATTGAACTATTGGAGATATGCTGGAAGCTTCAGATTTTCGTTTTAATACTCTAAAAAACAATAGGCTAAACAGTTGATACTCGATATAGTCCGTTTCCGTGTCAGGTTTTGACATCCCATAGTCAAGTGGTTAGGACGCCAGACACTCACACTAAAGGGGCGGGTTCGATCCCGCTCGGAGCGATTTCTTTTTTCGGCATTCAAGATTGATGAAAATTTTTTCACATGGGCATTTTTATACGAAGAACACGATGAAGCTATTATTTTTGTAATTTTGATATTTAAAAAAAATTCTCATAATAAAAATACGTATATGCAAAAATTTTCGTCAATTTTGAATGATGCAAAAAAATCTCTCAGAGCAGGACTAAACCCGGCCCTTCGGTGCGGGAGCCTGTCGTTCTAATCACTTGACTGGACTTAAAAGATTGAATAACACGCAGAAACTGAATTATCGGTCGTTGTTTTTAAGGTTTCCCCGTGAAACAAATTAAACAAAAATCACACATACGACAACTTAATAACCTAGGAATAATTAATGTTATTCTCGTGAGACATGACAATTTTCTTATACAAGAAATATTAAAAATTCATAGAAAAGTGGCGTAAGGCTAAAACCTAAGTACAGATTTTTTAATTCCAAGATGAAAAAATGAAGCCATGATACATAAAAAGTAGCGACCAAACAAAACATGGTGGCCGAATTTTTAGGACTCTAGATTTGCAGTTTCTAATGGAAGGTTCGAATCCCATCTGAATCTAATTGTTTTAACTTTTTTGCCTTTCTTTTAAAAAAAAGAAAGACGTCATTTTTTATAGATCGCTTAGACGAATAAAATGACACCAAAATTATCAAATTTTAACATTGTTTTGAGTTATTGAAACGAAAACCCTGATTCATGTTTTCGTTTCAATAACCTAAATTTCGAATTTGATAATTTTGGTGTCATTTTATTCGTCTTAGCGAGCTATAAAAAATATCGTCTTTTAAAAAAATATAAAGGCAAAAAAGTTTTTCCTGGTCTAGATCTTATGCGGCTTACAAAGATTAGGTCATAGACAACTTATAAGGTTATAGAGTCGGATTTGGATACTTGTGATATATTAAAATAAGAGATTAATGTTTTATTTTAAGGATGAACTTTGTCATATATCTATATATAACAAAAAATGAAACCAATAGATCAGTTTGCAAAACTCATACTTTTTTACGAGTGGTCCCAAATGGTTAGATTAGGCTTATACTTGGGCTTAGGTCTAGGCTTGGGCTATGGTTAGCTTATACTTAGGCTAGGCCTAGTGACTGACCCGATATTACGTTACCAAAAAGCGCACTTTTGGGATTTTTGCGCGATTTTTTCAAAATTGTTCAATTTTTTAAATTTTCACCAAAATAACCCTATAGGGAGTTTTTCTATGCGAGAAATTGATTGCGACCATTGCCGGACCTTGAAAACTCTTCTCTGACCTTTATTAACCTATTTTCGTTTCAATACACACATTTCTTCCCTGAATCAGGGAAGCGTTTTCAAGATCCGGCAATTCGCGCAATCGATTTTTTCTCTCATAGAAACCTCCCCCATAGGGTTATTTTGGTGAAAAACAAAAAACTTGAAAAATTTTGAAAAAATCCCAAAAGTGCTTTTTTGGGTCACCCTGTATTTGTGGTGTTTGACCAAGATAATTAATATTTGTTGAAAAATTTTCAACCCCTTCAATTTCTTCAATAAAAGTGCACTTTTTCAATAACAAAATCGTCAAAATTTAACTAAAAAAATGAGATTTTTGACTAAAATCAAAATCTTCGATCCAGCCAGCCCTAGTTGCTACTAACAAACAAATTTCCAGACAAAAATCCTTTTACCTTTAATTTGATTTTCTCAACAAACCGATGAATATCGTCTTTAATTAGTTGTATAAAATAAACATTTAAAGAGTATGAGGCTTCGCATGAAGGGAACAATTAAGCTTTTCTATAAGCCTATGTTTATACTGATAAGTAAGAGAAAAAATAGAAGAGTTAGAGCACCACAGGGCGCCCCTCCCCAAATAAAGGTAATTTTGCCATTTTTGCTCGATTTTTTCAAAAAATTAAAGACTATATATTCATCGGTTTGGGGGATTTTGACCAAATGGCCGTGTGGCTAACGTGTTCGGCCTTCATTCATATGGGCGCGGGTTTGATCCCACGCCTGAAATTCATGTTTTACATTTTGTCAGCAAAATTTTCTAAGCCTAAGCATAAGTCTAAGCCTTTATGTATAACAAAAACTTGTCTATTAAGATTTATGTTTATTTATAACAAAAACCTATTAATTAAGAGTCAGGGAATTATAAAGAAGCGCTACAGGAAATAATAAACTTTAAACATCAGGTACCGGCTGTCACGGAAACAGAAAATTCTTGATCTTTTTTAAAGATATGGTAGAATCAAACCACACACACGGCTGTCGAAAATAGATGAAGTTGCATCATTTAGTCTGGTCCAAAATGATCAGTAACAAAAAAGTTGATACCAAATGGTGCAGTGGTTAAATAAGGCATTCGCCCGAAAAAATACTTAAAAGACATCTATTTCTCGAAATGGAATGTAAGCCTAATGGATTATAGTAGGAAGAGAAAAACGTTGTTATGATACAAAATTTGGCATGAGTCAGGGCAACATGTGGTACTACTAAGGATTAGGGGAGGGTACAAGATCCCGACTTTTTTTGGCCCATGGGTCCAAAAAAGTTGGTAGCCGAGTGGCTAAAGTGACAGATTTGCAGCTTATAAACTAGGATTCGAATCCAAACTTGAATTTAAAGTTGTCCAAATTCCATAAAAATTTTTGTATACCTCTAATTTGGCCTCTAAGACATAATCGGGATCTTGCACCCTCCCCCCCCCCCCCACCGCTCCAAATGAAAAAATCCTGTTTACGGCACTGCGCGTCTAAGTTACTAACATAAAATTCAATTAAAATTACGTTGCTATAAAAGAAACGTTGAATACGTCAATTATAGACGTAAGCTATAATTTATTTACGAGCTCAGTTTAAATCGAAGCCTTCAACCTAGCTCTGTTAAACGTAAAAGAAAACTTATAATTCGAGTTTGAAAATTAAATTTTTAACTCTTTTTCGTTATACAAACATTTACAGGGTGTATAAAAAACCGGAATTTGAGCGATTTTTTCATGTTTTTTCGGCCCGAAAATTTTTTCCATCAGTCTTAAGCTTAGGCATATGCTTAAGCTTAAAGGGGGGGGGGTATAAATTATGGACTATTTCATGAAAAAAATGATCATTTTTAGGAGTAATTCTATGGGAGAAATCGATTGCGCGTACTCTCAAATTGTGAAAACGCTTCCTTGACCCTTATTCAGGGAAGAAATCGGTGTATTGAAGCGAAAATCAATTTATTTACGTAAATACGTATCCCTTCCCTGAATCAGGATCAAGGAAGCGTTTTCACGATTCGGGAATGCGCGCAATCGATTCTCCGCCTGGAAAAACCTAAGAATCGACAGCTTTCTCATAAAAATCCGAAAATGTTTGATTTTCGCTTCAATACACCGATTCCTTCGTGAAAACGCTTCCTTGACCCTGAATCAGGATCAAGGAAGCGTTTTCACCACAGGTGTTTTTAGGGTCGCTAAAATTTTGAAATTTGCGCCGTTGTTTTGGCACATAAGGGTCCCCCCTTATGTTTTTTTCGAAAATTTGGGCAAAAACATAAGGGGGAACCAAGGCAATTTTTTCGAATTTGAAAAAAATTTCAAAAATCAGTTTTAATTTTTTTTCGCGCCGATAGGCGCGAAAATTTTTGCTGAAAAACACCCATTTTTAAGCGGAAAACGCTCAGAAATTTTCGGCAAAAATTTTGTTGAAATCCTTGAGTCAATGCAAAGATCAGCGCCGTAAGCAAATTTTTTTGTTGAAAAACACCTATTTTTAACCTGAAAACGCTCAGAAATTTTTCGATTTTCGACGAAAATTTTGTTGAAATCTTTGAGTTAACGTAAAAACCAGCACCGCAGGCGAAAATTTTTTTGAAAAATACTTATTTCTATGCTGAAAGTGATCAGAAAATGACTAATTTTTGGTTTAAAATGTTAAATTTGGGTATTTTTTGTTGATCCCCAAATTTGACATTTTTTTGGATTTTTTGTTGAAAAATGGGAAAAATTGGACAATTTTGGTGAAAAACTTTCGTTAAAGAAAAAAACAGCGCCAAGGCAAAAATTTTGTGAGGAATACTTGTTTTTAAGCTGAAAATGATCAGAAAATTACAATCTGTGTAGAAAAGTTGGAAAATCTTGGACCTTTTTGGTAAAAAAATAGAAAATTTTGGTCATTTTTGGTGAAAAATCATACGCCGTCTTCAATAACGGCATAAATCTGCGCTGTTCTCAATAACGGCGAAAATCGGCAGCGCTTTCTATAACAACGTAAATCTGCGCTGTTCTCAACAATGGCGTAAATCTGCGCTGTTCTCAACAATGGCGTAAATCTGCGCTGTTCTCAACAACGGCGTAAATCTGCGCTGTTCTCAATAACGGCGTAAATCTGCGCTGTTCTCAACAACGGCGTAAATCTGCGCTGTTCTCAACAACGGCGTAAATCTGCGCTGTTCTCAATAACAGCGCAATTCTTCATCGTTAAAAAATCTATGTTGTTATCAAGAACGACATGATTTGCGTCGTTATCAAAATTTTTGCGCCGTTGTCTATTATAATTTCCCAAAAATTTGCGCCGTTGGGTCGCTATTAGCGAATATTAAGCACGTGTGGTTTTCACAGTTCGGGAGTACGCGCAATCGATTTCCCGCATAGAATTATCCCTAGAGATGATCATTTAAAATTTTTTTTCATGAAATAGTCCATAATTTATACCCTCCTTTAAGCTTATACACCCTGTAAAAAACGTAAAATAAACAATATATTAGTGTAAATAAATTAATCTTTTCATTAATTAATTGCTTATGATCTAAGCATGTTCGTACTAGTCACCGTAAAGCGTACTAAAAAAGTGGAGGCAAGGGTCAGAGAATTTTATAACATGTCGCCAATCAACTCAGCCCACCGAGCTCTTCAAAACAAGTACCATATCATGAGGTTTTGAGAGTTTGACCCTAAGCTTAGGCCTAAGCATAGGTTTTCCCATGGCCGAGTGGTTAACGCGCTCGGCCTTCACTTAAAGGGCGCGGGGTTGATCCCACGTCAAAAAGTCATGAAAATTTTTGTATATCCATATTTTTATGCGGGAACGATGGCGATATTTTTCCAGGAAAACTTTTGAAAAAATATATTTTTTGAGATTTTTCCAAAAGTTTTCATGGAAAAATAATAGCGCCATCGTATTCCCGGCACTAAAATATGGATATGCAAAAATTTCCATGACTTTTGACAACAAAATAAGAAAATGACTTTTTAGCGCGGAGTCGAACTCGCGCCCTTTAAGTGAAAGCCGATCGTTTTAGCCACTCGGCCATGGGCAAAACCCAGAAGACCCCATGATATAGTACTCGTTTTGAAGCGCTCGGCGAGCTGAGTCGAATGGCGAAGTTTTAAAAAAATTTTGACCCTTGCCTTCACCTTTTTTTTGTACGCCATGACCGATGAGTGGCATTGGATTAAAAAATAATGCAACTCTGTTATGACATCAAAGAAAAAAAGCAGAAGTTTGATGTCTTGTACAATTCATTCTTAGGTAAGAAAATATACTCCTAATTAAGGAAAATACGTAGATCAACGAAAAAAGAGCATAAGGTAACAAAATTATATATAGCTTGTTCAGTGGCGAATCTAGAATTCAACAACGGGAGGAGAGGCAAAATGTTACCACGAACAAATTGTACCGTGTTCAAAATTCGCATATCTGATTCGGGTGACAAGGCTGGTCACTTTTTGTAAGGTTTGAGCGTCACGGTCGTTTCAAGCTCGCCAGAGGTCGAAAATTTCAAAAATTGTTGAATTTCAAGAAAAGATTTTTTGCAAACAATATTCACTAACACAATTTTTTCCTGAAATTCCAAACAAATTTACGTCCTCGATCGTTTCTTCTCTGCCTAATTTCGCGCAAAATTAGCATAGAAATGAGAAATTTTATCTGTTTTCCTCAGGTCCGGAGAAAAATACCCGGGAAATCGCCTCCGGCTTTGTTGACACTCCTCTCTTTGACGACGCAAAATCGTCTTATAGCGATAAAGTGGTCGAGAGTGGAATTTGTTCAATACGCCTTCTTCCTGGGTTAAATTACGATCCGGATAAGCTTGAAAGAGATTAGTTTGGAAGCTAAGGTTGATCAAAAATTACGAATAACAGAAATCCGCTTAATCTAGAATATTGAAGAAATGTCACGCAAGCAAAATTTCGATTTCTGAGCAAAAATTCATTTCTTGAGTAAAAATTCGATTTTTGAACAAAACCTCGATTTTTAAAGGAGGTTCAGTTTGCAATCAGGGAAGGAGGTGGGTGTATTGAAACGAAAATGATAAAAAAATTCGAACTTTGCCCAAAAACCGTCTGTCTATGAGTTTTCCTAGGCGGGAAGTCTATTGAAATTTTGTATTCGGGACATGGAAAACTTATAGAGAACTCGAATCTGAAGGGATTTTTCGATTTTGACCACTGGAAGATATCTCTATACCCCAAAAAGGGGTATACCCCCAAAAAAGGCTTCCTAAAGAAAATCGCTTAATTCGTGGTCGGATAAATTTTTTCATGCCTCTAAAATTTGCGAAAACATGAGTTTCGTTCAAAAAGACCAATTGGATTGTATTCAACAAACACTCTTTACTAATGAAAAAAAATTTCATCGAAAAAGAGTGAGAAACGCCGATTTTAGATGTATTTTTGGGGGCCGCAGATACTTATGAAACGATCAAATAAAATGTAACACTTGCCACTGAGCTATTCATCCCCAATTTTTATAGTGCTCGTTAAAAATCATTTAAATTTTTATTTAGTTATACATGGGTAAGTAATCAACTTAAATTTATTAACAAGTTGTAACAAATTCTACTGGCTTGCTTTCATTTTCCAATCTCGTCTTCCAACTCCACCTTCCAACACAGGTGTTAATCACAGTGTGAGTAGTGGAAAATACACCGTTAAGTATTTACCAATTAACGGGCATTAGTTGTAGATCTCGATAGCACAATGGTAGTGCACTTGGACGGTAGACAGGAGGTCCGGGTTCGAATCCAGTCGGGTCCGAAGCTTTTGCTCAACTTCATATTATCTTCCATTCTCGTCCAAATTGCCGATTTTGATGATGCTTCAATAAAATATTTATTTTCAACATCAATCATTTGATAGAGTTAAGCAAGAGTATATGCTGAAAACAATACAATCGGTCTTTTTGAGATAAGTCATGTTTTCGTGTCAATATACAGACTTTTTCAAAAAAAGACCGATTGGGTCGTATTCAGCATATACTCTTAGGTACACCCCCAATAAACTACTCGAAAAAATTTTTCTCCAAGTCGGCTGATTTTTGGTACTCAGGGGGTTGCCCGAAAACCTCCGAGTACCAAAAATCAGCCATTTTGGAGAAAATTTTTTTCGAAAAGCGTATTGGGCGTGCACCCCTTTAATATTGAAAAATTTTTTGTCGTAAAATGGTTTTCCGGAGCCCTCTAGGTTACAAAAAAGTAGCGCGCAATACTTTTAAACAACCTAATTAATTCATAAAATTGATTTTTTTTTTTGCAAAAATAAACTGGTTTTGAAGTCATTCAAGAACACCCATCAATCAATGAACTCTAACGGCACTAAATGGATGATGACCTGAAGAAGAAAACAATCTGTTAAAAGGCTATTATTATGGACTATTTGCAACGTAGCAAATTAGAAGTTGTATTGATTCTTATTTTTGTCAACTTGATTCGTAATATAAAAAATGAATGTCTGCTTAACAACGACTTTATTCCTGAAGGCTGTCAACAGTGTATAGGTTAGGAAATTTTTTGGGATAAAGAAATTTATGGAGTTCGAAATTCGCATAAAGTCCTCAAGCATTCGTTTTAATACTTAATCTTAAAAAATTAAACACGCTATGTATGTCTGTTTGTGCTATCTCTATCACCTTAAGTCCAATTCCGTCACGACCGATACCAATCGATAGGGGTCGGTGAGAGAAGAAAAATGACACCAAAATCATGGGGGTACCATTCAAGGAGCGTTTTCGACTTATGAACTCGTATGTCTAATAAAAATTCTCACAACGAAATCAGTCTGGGCGGAATGGAGGAGGAGTGGCACCGGTCCCCATTGCCCTCCCCCCTACAGCTACGTCCTTGGGGAGAACCCTTGCATCACTATACTTGAATACCAGGAATGTCTGCTTCGGACTTCATCATTTTTCCAACATAAGTTTATTTTTTGCCGAGCCTCCTTTTCACTCTAACAAGGGACCGGCAACAGTTGATGGTGCGATTTCAAAAAATTTCGACTATATTCTTGTAGAGTACCCCTGACTTGATTTTAAAAAAAATAGAGTTAGCTGATGACGGCCACTGTGTGGCTAGCTAATGGCTCCCAAAGTTGGCAAAAAAACAATATGCTATATCATATCAAATGTGTGAAGGATCTCTTATGTGTCTGTCTTGGCCTAGTGGATATGATTTCAGCTTATCATTTTGCAGTCTCAGGTTCAATCCCGCTACCTAGCTTAAAATTTTTGCATTTTTACTTTTAAAGTTGAAACATGTATGATTTTATTTTTTACATATGATTTATGCTTGGTACAAGTCTGGCTTTTGACTCATCGTCCGGAAGTGTTTATTACACCATCTGAATTTTGTTTTAATAATATTTCTGAATGTTGTTGTTGCATAATTGTGAAACGATTCTTTTATTCGTTGTTCTCGTTGTGAGTTTTGTTTATGTTTTAATCACTTTGTTATTCAACGTCATTTATGTTATAGTTAATTGTTGTATTTTGTTTGTTATAAAATAAAATAGTTTTTTTCTTATTATTGAAAAAACTTTTTTTTTAAAGTGCAAAAACTTTAAGCTAAGTAGCGGGATTGAACCTGAGACTGCAAAATGATAAGCTGGAATCATATCCACTAGGCCAAGACAGACACATAAGAGATCCTTCACACATTTGATATGATATAGCATATTGTTTTTTTGCCAACTTTGGGAGCCATTAGCTAGCCACACAGTGGCCGTCATCAGCTAACTCTATTTTTTTTTAAATCAAGTCAGGGGTACTCTACAAGAATATAGTCGAAATTTTTTGAAATCGCACCATCAACTGTTGCCGGTCCCTTGTAAGACAAATTTTCCATACTCAGCAACCCTGAATCCTTGTAGAAAACAGAAATCGAGCAAAAAAGACATTTAGGTAATGATTTCGATGATATTTTCCAAATAGCCATATGTGATTTCACTTACTATAAGCCCATCTCAGCATACCTCGCTAGACCTACCATATCTCGATGTGATCTGGGAAAACGTTGCACCACGAAAACACAATGCCAGGCTAAATGCGAAGTAGTTGAAAAACAAGAATGCCCTATACAAACATGTGTTGGGAATAACTGCTCTTATCACACCACTAAAAAAGATGGTTGTGTTTTTTGTGATGGTGCATGGCAAATTGAAAAAACCGACATTATGGTGTGCAGAAGTGGGGAGCTTTTGAAGCGAAGTTGTCCAGCTAACAAATGGTGCGTGAGTCAAGGAGATTGTAAGGCTCGCTGCGAAGAAGTTGATACAAACGTGAGTTAGATAAAATTTCGAAAATAATTTTAAAAGTTTAGGGAACAATAGCTAGTGTATTAACCTCTACATCATATTCCAAAGTTGAAACAAGCCCAAGTGGAACAATTCTAGCAATCCTTATTATTATTGCTTTTATTATATTTTTGGTTATTTTAGGAGTAATTTTTTCAAATATTAAATTTACACAAACTACTTTTAGGCATGTTGGTATTATAGAAATCGACCAACAAAACATTTTAATCAAAATACAGTTAGCGACTCCAATTCTATAGAACTTAATTTGAGAAAACTTAACTCTCCATCAATCCCTAATATGAGTCAAATTCGTCTAATTACACTTAATCAGTTAATAATTGACAAAAAGAAGTTGGGCGAAGGAGAATTTGGAGCAGTTTATGCTGTAAGTTAAAGCAAATAAAAAACATAGCCACTTGATCAGAAATCTAAAGACCTGAGGCGGTAGGAATAATGTTAAAGATAATAAACCCAAGCCTAACAAGTAAACATCACGAAATTGATTTCTTCGATTTCGCCCAAACATACGCCAATTTTTTACCCATAGTGGGAGTATTAAAAAGCCGCAAAAAATTTTTCCCCCGGACATTTCTATGAGGAGATAGAGCTCAAAATGTGGTTTTTGGGGTTAAAATTAGAGTTCAAAGATACCATCATAACTTTTTATGATTAAAATATTTTTCGCTAAATCTTTTTGCATTTATTAGAGAATGAAA
>JAQGBS010003096.1:0-12029 GCA_034698545.1 Acrobeloides obliquus
TCATGTTTGGCTTTGAGCTTGTTCAACTCTTTCTCAAAACGCAGCCCCATATCTTCGACATGGTCCAAGAGATTTTCATCTCTTATCACTTTCATAACTCCCAAGACAGCAGCACAGGCTACCGGATTTCCGCCATACTAGAAAGATTTAACGTTATCAAAGTTAAAACAAAAGTTAGTTACGGTATTGAAGTATCCAACTCCTCCTCCAAGTGTGTCTGCAATTTCTTTCCGTGTCACGACAGCAGAAACCGGGAATCCATTGCCTTAAATTCAAAGATTGACATGCCATTGCCTTCAAAAGACTTACCCATGGGCTTGCCCATAGTCACGATGTCTGGCACGAAACCTTAAATTAAAAGATTTACCTTAGCAATTAATTTTATTCTAACCATCGTTATACAACTTATGAGCCCAAAAGGGATCGCCAATTCGACCAAAGCCGGTTTGAACCTCGTCAATGATCATCACACCGCCATGGTCATGAATATGTTGAGCAACATTGACGAGGTAGCCTTTAGGAGGAATGATTTGACCGCCACACGATTGGAGAGCTTCCGCAATGTAAGAACAGACGCTTCGTCCTTGGCTTTCTGCCTAAAACGTACATGAAACATGAGTTAAAAACATGAAGAATGAGTAGATCCATGGGTTAATAGGGGGTAGTCAATTCATGAAAAATGGAGCATTTTTTGTTTTTAATGTAAATTCTGAATCGCTAACGGTTCTCAAGATATCGCGTGTGTAGTTGGCGAAATTTGAAATCTGTGTATTACAACGACAACATGTACCTGAACTTTTCTGTAACTTGCATCAATTAAAAGAGTATTAAAGCGATTAATCATCTAATTTCAAATAATCGCTTCAATACTCAACTTTTAATTAATGCAAGTTATAAATTATTATAGAAACATTCAGATACATGTTTTCGTTGTAATATACAGATTTCAAATTTCGCAACTACACACGCGATTATTTTGAAACAACTCAGTGCCATAAAAACAAAAAATGCGATTTTTTACGATTTTGATAAGAACACTTAAACTCTTTCAGTGGGGATTGGCTTTTTGTAACGCAGACCTGTTGGGAGTATCATGCCTTTTTTGTTATAACTTACATGGTTTATAATGTTAAGAACTTCGTCAGCATATAGCTTTCCAGCTTCAATTAATTGAGTTTCGTTGCTCAGATCTTCATCGGACAATCTATACCGGCCTCTATAAGTATCTGGTACAGGAGCCTAAACAAGCATTTATGAAATGTTGAAGTTTCTTAAATTTAAGAGGCAGTGTCTGAAAAATTCAAAGATCCCAGGTACTAGTGTTAAACGGTTCAAGCGGGCTCCAAATTGAATTTATAAAGTGAGATTAACGAATGGAAATGTTTTTAATAGTCATTTTGAGTCAAATTTCGTGCTTCAACAAATACAAAACCTGGTTCGGAGCTAAATAACCCAATACCAGGGACCTTCGAATTTTCGAGATATCGTCTCTCTTAAATAGCAAACATACCACATGAACCCAATCGGGTTTTTTCAGCGAACTGCCATGATCGAATTTGTAAGGGCTCATCTGCATCGTTGTTGTGACATGACCATGGTAGGCACTAAATTACAAATTTGATATCTGAACATGTTGACTTTTACTTACTGATCAAGAACAATTACATCATTCTTGTTGGTGAAATCTCGAGCAAGTCGAAGAGCCAAGTCGTTCGCTTCGGAACTAAAAAATTCCATGAGCGATAGACCCATTATTATTATAGGGGGTTATAGCTGCAATAAGAAAAATTGGAGCTATTGTGGATGAGGGGAGAGTCACCCCTGGGTCAAAAATAAAATAAAAATTCTAAAATTTTAAAAAAATGGCATATTTAGGGGTAATTTTATGCAAAAAATCGCTGAAAACCTTTGAAAAATTCGAAAAAAAAAGTTTAAAGTCAATAAATGTGAAAATATGAGTAAAAATACGTATTTTTCAATGTTTTCACACATCGGAAATGCGCGCAATCGATTTTTCGCATAAAATTACCCCTAAAATGCCATTTAAAAAATTTTTTTCGATTTTTCACACTGGGGTGATCCTCCTTGATCCATAATAGCTCCGAAAAATTTTTAACTAGATAAAAATAAGAATGGTTATTTTTAAACAGTGATCCTTGTGTATAAAAACAACAACAAAAAATGATCAATCTTACCCAGAATTACAAAATAGTACCACATCGAGACCTGGAAGTGTTTTTAGAATTTCCTCGGCACATTCTGTTAGTTTAGGGCTTACAAAACGGACGTTACACGTTGCTGTGGCTAGCTGCTTGGAAATTTCTTCAACCACCGTGGGGTGACAATGTCCAACATTTTGAACGTTCGAAATGCAGTCAATAAAACGGCGGCCACTTTCATCATAGAGATACTGCATAGAGGCTTTTGTCACGACAAACGGGTCATCTTGGTAGAAAATTTGGCATTTACTACTAAAAATTGAAATTTTATTTCCACAACATATTATAACGATATAAATCAAATAAAAAATGAATATATATCCGTTTCAGTCTACATAAAAAAGTTCGACCTCGATGGCCAAGTGGTCCAAGACGCAGCTCATCCGATCTGGCAAGTTAAGCAACGTTGGGACCGCAGGTTCGATCCCACCAAAGCAAAAATTTTGATTTTCAAAAAATACAAACAATATGAAAATTTTTTTTGAAGATCAAAAATTTTACCCGAGTGGGATCGAACCTGCGGCCCAACGTTGCTTAACTTGCCAGATCGGCTTCCTTATCCACTTGGCCATAGAGGAGAAAAAGAACTGCCTATTTTTCTTTCATACATTCAAATAAACATACCCAATTAACTTCTTTCGTTTACTTAACAAATCTTCTTTGCTCGGACGAGGAAGGGCTCCATTTAAACTTTCATATGTATGAGTATTAAAATAACCACAAGCTTGTACTAGAATATCCATATGAGAAATCTAATAAGAAGCAAAAATTGAACAAGTGAGAAATAAAGGGATGCTAAGCAAATCAGATGATGCTTACTTTTTTATATTTTCAATTATAGGTGGAGTCCTTCATCGCAGGAAAATTTTATCCGACTGGGCGGAGTTTAATATGATAAACACTCAAAAGAACAATGCACGTCGCTAGAACCATCCATACTTCCTCTTGATGAATGTTGATCTCTAAACAGCACAAAGATTACACAATATAACAAAAACATGTGTGAATGTAGGTTCATGCTTGCACATGTTTCCTAGGTTAACAAAATTTGTGATTTTTTAGTTTCACTTCGAAATGGACGTTTTTAGGGGCTTTCCTATGCGAAAAATACGAATCCGACGTTATTTTTGGTAGATCGACTCGAAAAACATGACTTTTGGATACCGCATCTCACAAAACTTCGGTTTAACACCTCAACAAACGTCATTTCTGAAAAACCCAAAAATGACGAAAAATCGATTTTCTCAAAAAAAGTAACGATCGGATCAAAAAATCTTTTTTTCAGCCACCCTCCACACTATAAGGAACAACTTTGTAGAACATCACTTTTCATGAAACATCGATCTAACACCTCAATTAAAGTTGCATCTGATGAAATAGAGGCAAATCGATGGTATATGGGGCTGTCCAGATATTACGTTATCGATTTTTTCGGATTTTTTACCCGCCCCCTCCTAACGTTATCAAAAATGCACTAGCGTTATCAACTTTTGTGGAGAGGGATGACCCCCCTCCCAACATGATAACGTAATATCTGGATGGACCCTACAAGAGTATAAATCCTCTTTTTTAACATAATCGCCTTTTTGATCGTTTTTTTAATTGTAAATGTGTTATAAGAAAACAAAGTTTATCCATTATATCACTTTTTATCATAGTAGAGATCGGCAATCAAAGCTTTTGATCAAAATTTTATCCAAATTACCTTAAAAAATTTTTTCAATAGGTAGTAAAAGAAGAAAATGTGCAGAATTTTATGCTCTATAATTTTTGTATTGATCATATTTTGTGAAAACTTATAGGAAAATTTCTATAATGCAAATTTTGATCAAGATAAGATGATCAAATTTGTGAAACCTTGATCAAAATTTGCATTATAGAATTTTTCTATAAGTTTTCACAAAATATGATTAATACAAAACTTGTAGAACATAAAAGTTTGCACATTTTTTCTTTTACTACTTATTAAAAAAATTTATAAGGTAATTTGGATAAAATTTTGATCAAAAGTTTTGATTGCCGATCTCTACTATACTAAAAAGTTTTGCATATTTTTTCTTTTATCATTTATTGAAAAAAATTAAAGAAAAAATTGTATAAGACAATTTTGATAAAATTTTGATGATCAAATTCCGATCTCTAATTTATTTATTTTATGATTATTTTCAGTTGACATGAACTTAAAGCACTTAGTACTTCCATTTACAACTGAGCAACCCGTGGTTTCTTCTTCACGGTAGTTCAAAATCGTGTCAACAGTTGAGACAGAGTTCTCAAATTTTGAAATTCGTATAAAAATCGAATTCAAATTGAACCTATAAAATGTCGAATTTTTAAAAAGTTCCTTCACAAACCCCCTGCTGAAATTTTTCAGCAGGGGATTTGTATTGAAACTTTTTGAAAATTTGACATTTTATAGGTTCAACTAGAACTCGATTTTAAGCGAATTTCAAAATCTGAGAGCCCTGAGTTGAGAAAAGTAAACAACTTGGAATGCTTAGTTATGTCTAAGAATTCTTTGGTCACATGACCAAAGAATTCTTAGTTTTTCACATGATCAAAAATTACAAGAAATCCTTGTCAGTTATACAATCTCCAAGTAAAAGTGTCCTTGAGAAAATTTGTTGTTTCAGCCAGACTACAACAAAAGAACATCTTCCGGGGTTAATTATCCTGATAAGAATCTTTTTTTTGTGAACATTTTCATAATCACATAAAAACATCTCAAAAACATCCCACACCAAAGTTCATTAATACATGAAAAATTGCATGACATTATACGAAAATTATACGAAATTTTCCATGCAACAAATTTTGTGTATTTTCCTATTTTTCCAAAGTAAAAAAATCTTTTATTGACCAACTGACTTACATAAGGACGTCAGAGAGTCTCAATAAAGCATTGCACAGTGTGGAAAATCGGAAGGATGTCAAGGAAGAGTGTGCGCAAACCAAAGAAATACACGTGAAATCTTTCAAATTTTCAATAATATCCTAGACGAAATAAACGTCTTGCTTTTCTCAATCGAATCTAAAAATAGAACTGTTGGTAAATATAGTAAAAATATTTACTCATACAATACTTGAGACCGGCACGTAAAAATTGTTTACAATTTTGTTCAAACCAATTTCATCAAAAAAATTTGGTTATTATTGAAAAATTTCACGTGTATTCCTTTGGCTTGTCAGAATGAAATAAAAATACGATTGATGCAAAACAACACGGTGAAAAATAAAGAAAATAATGGCTTTATGTTTCGCACTTGGAACTTGCATATGCACTGTTCTTTGGTTTGAGGGAGGAGGGTCAAAGTGCACCAAATTTTGTGCACTTTAACCCCTCCCTCACGGCGGTGGGGAGTTAATATGCATGGTGGGGGGTTAATGTGCATAAGTGCCCATAAATAGAGTGGTCCCGTTTCATATCTAAATATGATGGTTAACCCTCCCCGTTTGACTTTATAAAGAGTCAAAAACGAACCTTGTTCCGAGGCTAAAGATCAAAAGCCGTGTTTTTGCGCAAATTCGTTAACATGGCAGAGTAACCAGTGCATTTTAACCGTAACCTTTGGATTATTGGACTATAAAGGGTCAATAAATAATCGAAACTTTTCAAAATCTGCTAACTTTTAAAGGGGGATAATTTATCGCGACAGGATCTCCGACAAAAAAATTTTTTTCATGATTTTTTCAGAAATGACCCTTATAGGGGTATTTTTATGCGAGAAATCGATTCTGCGCATTCCTGAAGCATGAAAACGCTTTCTTGACCCTGATTCAGGGAATGAGGTGGGTGTATTGAAGCGAAAATCAAACATTTTCGGATTTTTATGAGAAAACAGTCAATTCTTAGGTTTTTTAAGCGGGGAATCGATTGCGCGTATTCTCGAACTGTGAAAATTCTTCTTTGACCTTGATTCAGGAAAAAACCAAGTTAAACCTTAGGCTATGCGAGAAATCGTGAAAACGCTTTCTTGACTCTAATGTAAACTTCGAATCATGTAAACGTTTGGATTATACCAAAAAGCGGAAAGATGGCGTCATAATAAGCTACATTCAAGGAGCTGCTTTGAACAGCTTCGAGCAGAGGGATTGGGAGGACGAGCTCCATTCCATGACCAGTTATCAATTCTTAGAGTCAAGAAAGCGTTTTCACAATTTCTCGCATAGCCTAAAGTTTAACTTGGTTTTTTCCTGAATCAGGGTCAAGGAAGCGTTTTCACGGTTCGGGAGTGTGCGCAATCGATTCTCCGTCTAGAAAAACCTAAGAATCGACGGTTTTCTCATAAAAATCCGAAAATGTTTGACTTTCGCTTCAACACACCGATCCCTTCCCTGAATCAGGGTCAAGAAAGTGCTTTCACGGTTCGGGAATACGCGCAATCGATTCCCCGCCTAAAAAAGCTAAGAATTGACTGTTTTCTCATAAAAATCCGAAAATGTTTGATTTTCGCTTCAATACACCCACCTCATTCCCTGAATCAGGGTCAAGAAAGCGTTTTCATGCTTCAGGAATGCGCAGAATCGATTTCTCGCATAAAAATACCCCTATAAGGGTCATTTCTGAAAAAATCATGAAAAAAATTTTTTTATCGGAGATCCTGTCGCGATAAATTATCCCCCTTTAAGGAGGTTAAACTTTGAAGCAGCATCTTCGAAAAATTTTTTGAATTTTTGCAAAAATGACTTCTATAGAGTAATTTTATGCGAGAAATCGATTCCGCGCATTCCCGAAGCATGAAAACGCTTACTTGACCCTGATTCAGGGAATGGGAGTGGGTGTATTGAAGCGAAAATCAAACATTTTCGGATTTTTATGAGAAAACCGCCGATTCTTAGGTTTTTTTTCTAGGCGGTGAATTGATTGCGCGCACACCCGAAGCATGAAAACGCTTCCTTGATCCTGATTCAGGGAAGAAATCGGTGTATTGAAGCGAAAATCAATTTATTTACATAAAGGATCCTATTTTTTTCCTCACGGAAAATATTTTTTCTCGGCAAATATTTTCTTTCTCCCAAAAAATTTTTTCTGCCTTAGGCCTATGTTTATTCATAAGTTTATGACTTCTTTGTATTTTTAAAAATTGTTAGAAAAATGTTGCAACTATCATAAAAACAATATCCGTGAGAAAAAAAGTATTTTCCGTGAGGGAAAAAATATTTTTCGTCAGAAAAAAATATTTGCCTTACCGTAAATACGTATCCCTTCCTTGAATCAGGGTCAAGGAAGCGCTTTCACGGTTCGGAAGTGCGCGCAATTGCGCACTCTCGAACCATTTTGTGGAAAAAGTTGTCGAAAACTTAGGTTGTACAATGGAAATATACAAAAACCCTGTTCCTCTGAGGGGTCAAAAATTCAAAGATATGGCTCTAGAAAAAAACTTTGTTCCCACGGGAACTTCCGGTTGGCCCTAAAAATTATCTACAACACCCCTGATTTGTTTTATGCTTGGTCCCGAGTCAAATCTCGTAGCACCCGGTACTTTTTTCTGGCTCTGAAAAAATGTTGGACATTACAGATGTTTTTTACATTTTAATATTTTGAGCATAACTCTTGATGATTAAATCCAATTTCGATGATCTCGGTGTCGTTGGAAAGCTGGAGACGCGGGTTACAACTTTTATATATAAAAATTTAACAAAAATTTTCGATTTTTACTTGCAAAAAATTGGCTACAAGCGGGATTCTAACCCACCTTTGTGATCAATAAGCCGCTGCTTTGTCACTGCAACACCGAGGCTTGTTGATGGAGAAACGTCTTTTCAAACCAAGTACTAGTATAAAAAAGGTAGAAAAAATCTATATTTTCCCTGAATCATGGTCAAGGAAACATTTTCACGCTTCAGGAATGTGCGCAATCGATTTCTTGCATCAAATTACTCCCAATAGGGTCTTTTTTGTGAATATAAACTTTTTCTCGAAATGCGGCTACAAAGTACACCCCTTTAATAAGGGTTAAACGCGCGTAAACCCATTAAATTGAAAAAAAGAAGATAGCAAGTCACCACCTTCGACCCCTGCAAATGCATCAAATGAGCTCCTAATTGGCCTCTGGCTCTTCTTCGGCTTAAGCAATTGTACAAGCCTGATGTAAAATCAGATAACAGTTTTCGGCTCATCCCGTTTCATAGCATTCTTGCCGTCAAATCATAACATAGCCCTCGTCCGAGTGTAACCTAATCGGGCTGTTGCATTCTCAAAACATAGGAGCGCCGAAACAAAACAGCGGCTTCCTGGACCAGTGAAGGATTTGGATTTCTCTAAGCTCTAAAACATCAAAGTCCTGTGGCCAAGCATCGTTCGGAAGTTACAACTAAGCAAACGGCTGAGAATACAAAACAAAATACAATAAGCGATCACCTATCATAGGTGTATTAGGACACTGATTGCGTAATAGGGACGTATCATATGGGTGGTGAGGTATTAGGGATATGGTGATAGAGGGTTTCTCTATCATGAATAGAAAAATTGAAATAGCTCATAATGAGATGGTCTACTTCTGGATTGTAAAAAAGAGTCCGAAAAATATCTTTTTAGTTTCAAAAAGTACAATTTCTAAAAAAAATTTCGATAAATAAAAGTTAAATATTCAAGTCCTTTGGTTCAGGGAATCCAGGGTCAGGTGCTTCAACGCTATATGAACGACTACGTGGGAAAAACTAGCTCAATTTTTGATAAGTATGTGCGTGATCTTAGGAACAACTTTGTAGAACATCTTTTTATGAAAGTCTTTGTATATTGATAGGGTTGCCAGATTGTAACGTTACCCTACCTATCACGGAGATCACCATGGACGAAGAAGATTTTAAATTTGTTGATCACATTTTTTTAAATTACGTTTTTTCGTGATGGGTATGACCATGGTGATGAATGTCCGTGATGGGTGTCCTGGTGATAGATGTCCGTGACGGCGATGGTGATAGCTGTCCTAGTGCCCAGTGGCGATTCAGGAAGAGGCGGCAAATTTAATGTTTGAATTCAATGTTTGAGTACCATATTTTTTAAACGTTGCTTATTAATCAAGATTGCTTCGATCCTTTTTGTTAAAATTTGATATTTAAAGCAACTTTTATTCTCGATTGAAATTAGCAAATAGTATGATATCAGCGTCACGAACAGATCCTCGGAGTGCTATTAAACGAAGGTATTTTTAAAAAATATTGTAGCATTTTGTAGAGCGGCAGTTTTTTTAAATCTGTGTTCATAGTTACTCGTAAATTGCCGCGAGTAGCGTGCCGCTTTTTTGGCTCACCCTGTATTAATAATTACAAGCTTATATTTTAAGGGTTTCCGTTGATAACACCGTTGCTAATCTCTTGAACAAGATACATTTAACCATGACACGCTTGAACGAACTTTGGAATGAAGTTTCTATGGAAGAACGCGCCAGAGTCTCGCGCATTGAACACGCTTATGGCCATTTTTACAATCTTCTAGATGATATCGTAAGTTGTAGAAGGGAGAAATTTTTGTATGGAGTTAGTTTTTTGGAGGTAATTTGATGCGAGGAATTGATTGCGCGCATTTTCAAATCATGAAAAAAATTGCTTGACCCTGATTCAGGCGATTTTCTTTTCAATATATTTCCATTCCTGATTCAGGGTATTTTGGATTCTTTTCTAAAAATCATCTTTGGGGGGGGGGCAATTGTTATAAGGAATTGATTGTGGAGCATGAAAAAATTACCTTGATTCAGAGAAGGGGTTAGTCTATAGAAATGAACATCGCTTGAATCGGAGCCAAGGTAATTTTTTCATGGTCCAAAAATGAGCGCAATCGGTTCCTCGCATAAAATCACTTCCGGAAGGGTATTTTTAGAAAAGCCTTTATCCAAAATACCCTGAGTCAGGATTGGAAATAGGTATTGAAACGAAAATCGTCTGAATCAGGATCAAGCAATTTTTTCCATGTTTCGAAAATGCGCACAATCGATTCTTTGCATCAAATTATTTCCAAAAACTAAGTCCATAAAATTTTTCCTATAATAAACTTTTTTCCTATGGCCATTTTTCACAAAATTTTCTATTTTTGACGAGCTTTTCAATTTTTGACAAATTTTCTATTTTTTTCTTCAATTTTTCGATTTGGGCATCACCGTTAATTTTAAAATCACGGTTTATTTTCTCAAACCTTGTAGTAGTAGGATTTCATATCCTGTCAAAGTATTTTTTGTTTGTTTTTATTACTATATAGTTTTTTACAGATAAGAGCTGAAGAAGATATGGTGGCAGGTATTATTTCGGATATCAAAGGATCTCGTTTAGCTGTCTCTGATCTTCGTCGAGAACTTGGCTTAAAAGCTTTTAACGAGTCGCTTTATCCTCCTTATTCAGTTGCTCTGGTATATTTTTCATTTGGTATTACTAGGAAGTAATGTTTAGCGGAAAGCTATGGATCGAGATCTGGTTGAACTGAAAGAATTGAAAAGCAAAAAATCGGCATACCAACAAGAGCTACTTAACGAATATATGCATATCTGTAAGAGATTGGGCATCGAACCGGAGTGTTTTTTGGTTGATCAGAATCATGTATGCTCAAGTGACGAAACTAGGATTTTGAAAATCTGCATTTAAAATTTTTTTTATTTGAAATATATGTATTCGAATAGCTCATATATGAGTTTGAGCTCAATTTTTTGTCAAAAAATTTTTTGGCCTCATTCCTTGCCTGTATGGTCAAAAAGCACTAAAAGTGACAAAGTCAATTTTCCGAAAAACCAAAAATTTTGAACGCAAAATATTTCTCAGAAAATTTGGTATGAGGCAGGAAGATCGCGATTCTCAAAACTGCTCAGTTTTTTTCGGAAAATGACCTCGAAGTTTAGGCTAATTTCCAAAAAAGTTTTTTTTCTTTTTTGAACTTAGCCTAAACTGTGAGGACATTTTCCGAGAAAACTACACTTTTGATTTTCACGATCTTTCTGCTCTCATACCAAATTTTTTGAGGAAACTTTTGCGCGCAAAATTAGCGCACGAAAATTTTTTGGTTTTTCGGAAGATTGACTTTATCATTTTTAGTGTTTTTTGATCCTACAGGCAAGGGATGAGGTCAAAAAATTTGTCGACAAAAAATTGAGCTCAAACTCTTATATGAGCTATTCGAATATGTATGTTTCAAATATAAAAAATTTTAATGCAGTCCTAGTTTCGTCACTGTGTATGCTATAGTTTTTATTTGTGCAAAGTTTTTCCTTTTGTAGCTTTTGAGTGCTGAAGATCTTCATTCACTTCGATTGAAAAAAATTGACCGTGGTGTGGAACTTCAACAGCTTGAACTTGAAGTAAAAAATTGGCAAGAAGAAACAAGAAAGTACATTCAAATCAACGTAGTCTTTTTTATAACCCATCATTTTTAGAATTTATGATAAAATTGGTACTGATTCATTATCCACACTGCAATCCAATTTTCTATACACCGATATTTCTTCTGAAAGTGTGTTTTCGTCAGAAATAAGAGTATCTTTTCAACAGCTTTTCGAAAAGGTAATTTCTAAGATCAGGGATGCTAAAAACATTTGTTTCAAAATCAGAAAATCTGACTTCAAAAACCAGATTTTAGGAGAAAAATCAGAAAATGCTATTTTTCCATTATACTTCTTATAAATTTGACAATATTTTGCATCTCAACAATCAGATTTGGCACTGCAAAATCAGATGTTTGTCAGATTTGACATCTCAACAATCAACACTTTTCTGAAAAATCAGCAGACTTGACACCCCTGAGTAATTTTTGAGCAGGAATTTTTAGGCTCAAGCTGATTACGAGAAGTGGGTTGCGACAGTGGGTTTCGAATACGCCGAGATGATGAT
>JAQGBS010003097.1:0-12029 GCA_034698545.1 Acrobeloides obliquus
TTCAAAATTTCAAACGCAATTATCTCAAAAACTACAACGATTCAGAATATGCCGTAAAAACAAAAAATGCTCCATTTCTCATGATCTTTACGAATAAATTATTTTTATAAAAAGGTTTTCTCCAAGTGGACTAGTTCTTTAAACCCGTTTAAGCTAATTTTTCGTTTAAGTTTTAACATAAGTAATTTTTAGGACCGTGATAATCATATTAAGGTTATTTATCAAAATGTTGAGCCAGATAAAATGGGTATAAGTTGATTTTTTAACTTACTATATTGAAGAAAATTTTGTTTGTCGATAGGGGCTCGTTTGAAGAAAAATTTTGACCTACGTGCCTTTCAAGGTTTTCGAACTGATTTTTTCGTTTTAAGGCCATATCTCGGCCATTTTAAATCCAAAACGAGTACCATATCATCGGGTTTTCCCATCAAAAGCCTAAAGCCCCAAGCCTAAGCCTAGGCCCCACATGTTTTTATCTCTAGAGGAGTCATTTCCAGAAAAATTTTTCACGTGGGTGGCCCCCTCCTATAGTATAGCAGCTCCAAATACTTGAAATTTTTTGAAAAAATCGCAACATTCTCTTTTTTTAATCACCCTGTAGTAGTAGGATAAGAAAATTTTTTTAAGCAAACTTTGAAAAAATTCCTTATGATCAAGTTGATCTGAATGGCCATCCTTATGACTACAAATCGATTATGCACTATGATGGATTTGCTTTTGGGAAATATGATAAGAAAACTGGTCGTAGACTTGTTACCATGGTTCCTTTAAAAGTAAAAAAATATGGAAAATATTGGTACTCTTAAAGGAGAGGAACCCACAAAACAACGTGATAATTTCTTTCAAAAATTTTTTTTCTGACCCTAATTCAGGGAAGGAATTGTGTGTAACGAAGCGAAAATGAACTAAAATTCGAATTTTCGCAGAGAAACCAGCTTTCTAGGGGTTTTTTATGGGCGGGAAATCGATTGCGCGCATTATCAAAGAATGAAAATGCTTACTTGACCCTGGTCCTTAGGCGCCTACGTGTTTAGGCGCAGGACACTTAAACGCCTAGGTGTCTAAACCCCTAAACAAGCATTTTCATACTTTGATAATGCGTGCAATCGATTCCCCGCCTAAAAAACCCTAGATTTTCGCAGGTTTCCCTCGAATTTTAGTTCATTTTCGCTTCATTACACATAATTCCTTCCCTGAATCAGGGTCAGGAAGGCATTTTCAGGAGTCGGAAATGCGCGAATCCGATTCTCCGCATAAAATTACCCCTATAGGGGTCATATTCAGAAAAAATTTGAGCTACTGCACTTTAAGATAGTTTTAGGATCACAAGTCAAAGAAAAATGCCAGAATTTTAGAATTTTAGTGATGTTCTACAAAGTTGTTCGCCGTGATCTCAGGAATTCAACAAGCTATCTCTCAGCCCAATCGGATTTCAATTGACTGAGATATGGCCTTAAATGTGGTAAAAAAATGTTTTTCCCGTATTTTTTCGTTTTAAGGCCATATCTCGGTCAATTGAAATCCGGTTGGGCTGAGAGATAGTTCGTTGAATTCCTGAGATCATGGCGAACAACTTTGTAGAAAATCACTTTTTATGAAAAAATTAAAATTCTGGCATTTTTCTAACTTCGACTTACGATCCTATAAGTGACTACCTTAAAGTGCAGTAGCTTCAAAAAAATTATCACGTTATTTTGGGTCCTTCTCCTTTAAGAGTATCCAAATCTATGATAAGAAGATAAATTTAGGCTGGTGTAGAATTGGTAGATAACTACGAACTAACAGAATTGGATTTTGAAAAACTTCGTATTCTTGGAAAATGTCACGAGAGAGGTTAAAATTTTGATTTTGTTTTAAACCCTACATTTCAAAGGCTTTCAAGAAAAAATCGGTACTACTTCGGATTAGCTTCCCAGAGTACTGGAGCCGGAAAAAATTTTCAAAATTTTTCCAAAAAAGACCCTATGGGGGTAATTTTATGCGGAGAATCGATTGCGCGCATTCCCGAAGCTTAAAAATGCTTCCTTCCCATGAACTAGGAAAATTTATGAAGAAATTTCTCGATAAATTTTCCTAGTTCATGGTGAAGGAAGCATTTTTAAGCTCCGGGAATACGCGCAACCGATTCTCCGCATACAAATACCCCTATAGGGTCTTAAAAATTTTTTAAATTTTTTCCGGTTCCAGTATCCCTGTCACTTGGGGCAGCTAATCCGAAGTAGTATCAAAAAATCAAAAATATCATTCGTGCATGATAAATTTATTCAAATAAGGCTGCGCGCTAAACGTCTCAACTTGCGTCTCGAATTCGTGGCTCAAGTCGAAATGGCGTCTCGAACTCGTTCGAATTAGTGGGAGTATTGACACAAAAACCCTGAATTTTACATTTTTAAAAAATGCGTTCAATTATTTGGTATATTTAAAAAACAAAGACAGCATTCTTTATAGCTCGACGAGACGAACAAAACAACACCAAATTGATTCAATTTTGATAATTGTTTTAGGTTATTGAAACGAAAATATGAAACAGAATTTTCGTTTCAATAACCCAAAACAATTTTCAAATTGGATCAATTTGGTGACATTTTGTTCGTCTCGTCGAGCTATAAAGAATGCTGTCCTTGTTTTGTAAATATACCCAATAATTAAACATATTAAAAAAAGTAAAATTCAGGGTTTTCGTGTCAATACTCCCACTAATTCGAACGGGTTCGAGACGCCGTCTCGACTTGGGTCACGAATTCGAGACGCAAGTCGAGACGTTTAGCGAGCAGCCTAAATTTCAGAAAATAAATCTCTATCTGTTTGTCGAGATAAATTCCCTAATTGCCTTCAAATAAAAATCGACGGGCTGTGTGAGAATAGTTTTTATAAGGGTATTATCGAAGAAAATTGTCGATTGTCATGTGGCATTTGTAATCATCTAAAGGGATTCCAAGCTGAGACGGTTTGCATTGACAAAGTGAGAATCTTTTCTAGCATTCAAGGACTAGTCGACTCGGTAAAAAGTTACCCTATTTTGCATATATTCGGAAAGTTGATGAAAATTGAGCATTTTTCGTTTTTACAGCAAATTCTGAAACGCTAATGGTGATCGTTAGCAGTCTCGAACCAATTTCCCCGGATCCGGATAATTCTATTTCCCAACCCTGGTCCTCGGTGATGGATAACCGTAATCTTGAATTGTGACGGTTGTCCTAATTCCATTCAGAGATTTGAAATACACGTTTATGTTTTCGTTGTACTACACAGACGAAATTTCACACTCAATTATCTAGAAGCTGCGTTAGCGATTCAGAATTTACCGAAAAAGGCAGAGTTGCTCCATTTTGCGTGAACTTTTCGAATATCAACAAAAATTGCGACTTTTTCCCGTGTAGACTGGTCCTTTATAGGGTGAACCAAAAAAACCATACTTTTGCGTTTTTTGGCGAAAAATTTTCAAAAATCGCATGAAAATACCCCTTATAGGTGATTTTTGAAAAATTTTAACTAAAAAACCAAAAAGTACGATTTTTTTTGGCTCATCCTGTAATCCAAAAATGCCAAAAATAGAATTTTTAGCATGAAAACTGTAATGAATATATCAAACTTGGATTTTGTTCTTCAACTTCTTACAAAGCTAACGCCAGAGAACTTTGTGCGAAATCATGTGGATTTTGCTGAACCGAATAAAACCAGTTCATAATTTAATTCCAAATTGTACTTGTTTTATAAATAAACGTTTACTACCTGGTACTACCTTCAGATCAAAGTTTATAAAAGGAAAAACCATTTGCTTCCTTGTCTAACTTTTTAGACCAAATTTTTCTTGTGTTATTATAATACAGGGTGTCCCAAATGAACTGATGCACAGGGGTCCAAAATGGGTTAAGAACACAGAAAAATCGAGAACACAAAGTATTCAGAACAAATGTTGTATTCCCCAAAAAGAAAGATGGTATTTTGTATAACTCGCCAAGACGAATAAAATTACACAAAAATTTTTGAATTTGAACAATGTTTTGAGTTATTGAAACGAAAACATGATTCAAGGTTTTCATTTCAATAACCCAAAACCATTTTAAAATTGAATTATTTTGGTGCCATTTTACTCTGTATGTGATTATTTAATTGAGCCACCAACTTATTAGTCAAATTTATTTTCTTTTAATAAAAAAACAATTTTTTCTTGGCGAGCCGTTGGTATATGCGATATAATAACAATCAGAGTCTGGCACGAAATGTTTCGGCAAATTATTTCTCCAGCTATACATAATTACCTTTGAGCAATCTTACGAATTTATTTTTCTTCTTTGAAATTGCATTGTTCAAAACCAGAGAAGCTTTTTTAAACTCCAATAGTTGAAAAGTCACAAAGGTTTTTGATGTCCAAAAAATGTCATTTTCTGCGAAAAAATATTTTTTTATAGAACCTTTTTCATAAATATTTTATTGTTTCGGAAATCGAAATGAACTTTTTCGGTTGAATAAAATTCGTCTTGTTATTATGTTTTCAAATTAGCAGCACTATATTGATTATTTCTTATGATCTAAGGCATAAGTCTAAGGCCTATGCCTAAGGCATAAGCCTAAGATCTAACACATAAGCCTAAGGCATAAGCCTTAGGCCTAATACTAAGGCTTAAGCCTAAGGCATAAGGCTAAGGCATAAGTCCACGGCCTAAGGCATAAGCCTTAGGCCTAATACTAAGGCATAAGCCTAAGGCATAAGACTAAGGCTTAAGTCTAAGGCCTACGCCTAAGGCATAAGTCCACGGCTTAAGGCATAAGCCTGAGGCCTAATACTAAGGCCTAAGCCTAAGTCATAAGCCTAAAACATAAGCCTAAGGTATAAGCCTAAGACCTAATCCTAAGGCATAAGCCTCAGGACTAAGACTAATAAGCATATCAGCCCATTGCAGTTAGCAACTGGGGCCCGCTGCGGACTTCGCCTCCCGCTCTAGTTGTTTCTAGAGCCGCTCCTCACTGAGTCCTGACAAGTCTTCTGTGTTCATTCACTGAGCAGAATATTACTCTTCATTGTTAACATCCTCCTATCTATATCTATGATCTGAAAAGTCAAAAAAGTTTTTGATGTCCAAAAAATGTCATTTTCTGCAAAAAAAGGTATCTTTGATAGAACTTTTTTCATCAATATTTTATTGCTTCGGAAATGGAAATGAACTTTTTCGATTGAATAAAATTAGTCTTGTTAAAATGTTTTCAAATTAGCAGCACAAAATTTATTATTTCTTCTTTTTCCACGAGTGTCCTCTTGAAAAATTAGTCTCGAAATTTGTTTTGCACTTATGGAATATAGCCCATTTTCTGGGAAACAAATTTGCATCCATGTCATTTCAATACTATAATTCATCATTTCACCCTATTCTTTTTTTTCCAATTTCATAAATTAGAATGAAGCCTGGTTAATAAGGAAGAAATTTCTAGAAAGACAATGGGAGTTGTTGGAAAATAGGCAATTGTTGTCTCGAGGAGATTTGTTTTCAATTTTTATTGTCATATCTAGGCGAGAGCGTATAGACGGCTAAAAAATATGCAAGATCATTATGTCTTAGCCAGTTACGTAGGCAGGATTTCTCGGCACTAGGACGGTACACAAACAGCACAAAAGGACTACGGCTAAAGATGAGTGGAATCATTTTATGGCCCTAGGACGGTACACACACCTCACAAATCAAAATTTGACAAATTTTTCACACGAAATTTGAATTTTTAATGCCAAATTTGTTGAATTTTGTAATGCGTGAAAAATTCGATAAAATCTGTGAAGTGTGTACCGTCCTAGTGCCGATTTCTCTTGTGGATTTTAAAAATTTTCGATTTTCGCTTCAATACAAAACACTTATTTCTCTGAATCAGGAAAGCGTTTTCAAGCTTCGGGGATGCGCAAAATCGATTTCCCAGCAAATTCGCTGAGATCTGTGAGGTGTGTCACAACTTCTTTGGGGAGAGTACTATAAGATAGACTTGTATCAGCCCATAGCATGTTTTTATAGCAAACCTTCGACAAAATCATAGACATTTTGGGACTAAAACGATAAACTCGAAGAAGGCTAGTGCATGGGAACTCTGTCCTAGGTTGCACCACCTGAATGATAGAACGATATTCATATCTTAAAAGATATCCTAGAATATCTTCTGCATATACTTGAAGCTGTTTGCCATCCCTGTGACGAAAAGTTGTATCAAACGAGATAAGCCTAATGTGAGTAATAGAACATGGATTTCCGCTACCTGGATTACTTTATCTATACAAAATGTGTCACCTATGAAGCTAATCCTCCATTTCTAGGCCAAATTTTCTTCCTCAATGAAGAAAGTCTATTTTACAAGGAAGGAAATTTTTAGAAAATGAAAGGAAATGAAACAGCTGTATTCTTAGAAAGTTAAAAAAAACAAATCTAAATCAATGAAGCATAAAAACGGCATCAACAGAAGCTAAGCCTACGCTTTATTACAAGTTTAAGAAACTTTAGCTTATGTCACTTTTATATATGTCCTTGTACTGTACTAATGGTACAGTACAGAACAGCGGGAAATTTTCGATGAAAGTACGGTACAGTGTAAAGAAGGCGCCACAACAAGATCAATTTCGAATAATCTTTTTATGTTTTGAAGTGTTTTGTGTATTAGCGCGAAAACCCTGTTACTTATAATTTTATTCAATCATCTTTTTTTCATTTCATCTTGTTCTCATTTCATTTCGAATAATCTCTTTATGTTTTGAATTGTTTTGTATATTAGCGCGAAAACCCTGTTCCTTATAATTTTATTCAACCATCTTTTTTTCATTTCATTTTTCCCTATCGCATTTGCATTATGATCGCGCAATGCATTTCCGTTTCACCATGTTATTATAGAAGGGTTTTTGGCACAACAGTTGCGAGCGCTGTGCTGGCTGTTGTTCCATGGATTCCTATTATTAGTTTTCCGTTCTGTGCCGCGTAAATTTACTTCTTCCTAGTTTTGTCGACGTGCATTTTTCAAAGCAAAAGTTTGAGTAGCTTCTTTCTCTAAAGAGCTTTTTTCCTGCGCCGTTTCTTTAAGTGTTTATCATCATTTTTGAAATGTGTAGAATTTTTTAAATTATTAATAATTTAAAAACAATTGGAACAAAGTACAGAACAGTTAGAAAAAAGTTTATACAGGGACAACAGTGGCCACGTCCAAATTTGTGTCAAGAATGCAAGTTTTTTCTATGTGTTATCATTAAGAGAACCGGGGAACCGAGCGCTTCCGGAGGGGAAAAGCACCCGGAGGGGAAAAGAAGTTGTATTTATTACCCGTACTACGGAACTCAGCCTCGCCATCTAGTATATGTATTTCTAATTTTTGCTGGCGGGGACAAAAACATTTGGTTTCTGATGGGAATCGAAACTGCAAACAATTTACATAAGCCGAGAGTCTTAGCCACTCGGCCATGAGGGCAACTTCTTACACGGCGATAAAATTGCATTATAATCTTACGTTAAAACATGATAAGGGGCTAAAAAATTTATCTTGAAGGGTACCCCATGATTTTGGTGTCATTTTTCTTTCACCGAGCCCTATCGATTGGTGTAGGCCGTGACGGAATTGGACTTAAGGAGCCTGGGATAGCAGGCTACACGCTCACGCGAGATATATCGCTAAGATTTTCTTATAAAGATAGGTTTTTTGTGTAAAAACTTTTTGCCGGCGCTGTGATTCGAAACCAACACCTTTGTAGTGCAATGGCCGATGCCTTCCCCACTACACCATAGAGGCTTCTGATTCAATGTCGACAAAATTCGTCCAGATTCTAAAGGAAAAAGTCGAACAATAATTTAATAAATTAATTTCTTTATCTTTTGAATCTTTTTTTTAAATTTAAAATTTTCTTTGTCAACGGCAAAATCTTTTGAATCCTCTTGTGAATCGAACTTGAGAGCAATTTCTACGAGCCGGCAGTCTTCGTCACTCGGCTATGAGGGCTTCTTAAATGACATTATTAAATTTTGACTATAAGACTTACGTAGTTTTAAACTAATTGATACGTTTTGACACTATTTGCAACTGGCTTGTTTGTTTTTATGTTTTGCATAACAGATGAAGAAAACGTTAATTTAGTCAATAAACAAAAAATTATACATTAGCATATTATTTTTCATAATCAACCATAATAATCTAATCAAGGTTTTAAAACATGTTTTCGTGGCGCAAATGGTCAACGAACTTTTTTATTATTTGTTATTTGCTCTCGTACGATGGCTTTTCTGCTAGATTGAGCTAATTTGGTATATTTTTAATGCCTTTTTTCTCCCACTTGTTATGGAATATTCAGAGAATGATATCCTGTTTTCAGAAATCTCTTTAAATACTTTTTTTTAATACTCCTTCAAATTTCCGGTATATTCTGTTATTTTAAGCTGTTCTAAGGAACTTTCAAAAAAATTTTTTGCAAAAGAAGTTGTTAAAAAGATTAACGTTAAATTATAAGCAAAATTAAAAATCCTATTTTTATTGCGAACTTGGCTCTATGGTAGTGCTCCAAGACTCGAGTCTAAGGATTTCGAGTTCGCATCCCACCTAAGTCGATTTGATTTTGACTGCGAAAAAAACTGGTTTGACAACTTTTTTTTAAAAAGATTTTTTTGCAAAAAAGTTGTCTAACCAGCTTTTTTTGCAGGCAAAATCAAATCGACTCAGATAGGATTCGAACCGTGACCCTTAGAATTGAAGTCTCGAAGCACTACCACTGAGCCAAGTTTATGATAAAAATCGTGATTTTTAATTTTGCTTATAATTTAACATGAATTTTTTCTTTTTATAAAAAACGTTCTAGGTTTCTTTTCGTTTTAATGTACAGTACTAAATAATCTTGATTTTCCCGCCATACGACCACGCAGGGATGCATCAAAAAGCAATATAAGGATCCACGTTTCTTTTCATCACACATGCAAAAAACCGTATATAAAAATGATTGAACAGTAGCGAGATATTTGACTTTGAAGTTGATAGTCAATAAATGAGGCAAAAACAGAATGACGCACCCTAGAAACAAACCCTCGACCATATGGCTGCTAGCCAAACACGCTAACCACTATACCATCATCATAAGTTAATCTAGGCTTTCATTATTTGACTATCGCCTTCAAAGTCAAATATCTCGGCACTGTTAAATAATTTTTATATACGTTTTTTTGCATGTGTTAGAGGGACTAAAGCTCTATATTTTCATAAAAAATTAAACTTATAGAGTTTTGTTAAGGTGGAGAAAATCGATTTTGAAAATTTCAAAGTGAAAAATAAAAATGTTAAAATATGCGAATTTCAAAAATTTTTTACAGGATTTGTTCAGCTTTCCATCAGCTATCACCTAAAAAGAATCCCATCGAAAAATCTTTTTATTCGTCCGAGATATGATCAAAAGTTTAGGATATGAATGTACGTGAGACAAACACCGTACAGGGTGGGCCAAAAAAGTGGATTTTTGTGATTTTTTGGGACTCGAAAATGTATTGTTCTAAAAATGACCCTTCTGGGGGGAGGGATAATTTTATGTGGGGAATCGATTGCGCGTATCTCTGAACCCTGAAAATGCTTTCCTGACCCTGATTCAGGGAAAAATTGGGTATTTGAAGCAAAAATTGTCGTTTTTCACAATTTCAAAAACCCAATTTTTTCTCTGAATCAAGTCCAGGGAAGCATTTTCAGGGTTCGGAAATTTGCGCAATGATTCCCCGCATAAAATTATCCCTAGAAATAAAAAATTTGGATAGAAATTGAAAAAAATTTTAAAAATTGAAAAAAATCGAAAAATGGAAAGAAGTTTAAAAAATTCGAAAAAATAGTAAAAAATGAAAAAAAATCGTAAAAATTGAAAAAAATCGAAAAAAATCGTAAAAATTCGTAAAAATCGAAAAAAATTGAAAAAAGTTTAAAAAATTCGAAAAAAATGAAAAAAATCGAAAAATGGAAAAAAGTTTAAAAAATTCGAAAAAAATTGAAAAAAATCGTAAAAATTGAAAAAATCGAAAAAAGTTTAAAAAATTGGAAAAAATTGAAGAAAAATTCGAAAAAATTGAACCGAAAAACGAAAAAAAACTCTTGGACGATCCCTTGAGCGCCGAAGGTGCTCGGTCTCCCGATTCTTTATTCTAGTATAGAAACTTGAGGTATTTTTAGATAGGTATAACTAATTATATGTATAAATAGCACGAAAATGTTCATTGGATGATGTTTTTTGTACTCTGCACTTTTTGTTTATTCACGAATTGAGTCAGCTTTCAACAATTTTGTAGCAATTATCTAGCTTTTTAGGCATTTCTCCAACTTGCAAACACTTCTGCTTTGCAACTATACAGATGTTTCTCACAAAAAAGTTTTTCTCTTTCGTAATTGTGCGCCCACCAATATACATCAGAATTTGAAATGTACTGAAAAATGTTCTTGTCGGTGTATGAGTTTTTCTTGACTTATTCCTCTATAGCTGTATATGGGAAATTGTTGGCTAGGTTACGCCGAATCGGCGCCAATCATAATATTTGGATTTGGATAACTAATTCAACTTTCACCTGTTTAAGGAAAAGGAAAGCAACGGCTTTTTCGAAGAAATCGGGGGTTATTTTTGATACGTTCATTTTCCACTCACGTTTCGCCTGCGTAATCGAATGAAATTGGTCTAATGGATTTATACTCTATTTGCTATTTCAAACTAAATCTTAGGGGGATAAGCTCATGTGCTTTGGTACTTTTTTTCTTAATCATACTTAATCTTATAAAAGGGGTATTAAGGGACTTTGATACAGATCTTGTTTTTGTTTTTCAAACGTGCAAATCTAGACTTGAAGTTACAAAAATTCCTTCAACTTTGAAGCTATTATGGATCAGGGATGACTCCAGGGTCAAAAATCTAAAAAAATGTTTTCTAAAATTTAAAAAAAAAGACATATTTAAGGGTAATTTTATGCGAAAATCGATTGCGCGCATTCCCGAAGCGTGAAAACCTTTATTTCATCCTTAAAAATTGAAAAATACATATTTTTATCCACATTTTCACATTTAAAAATAAATATTTTTCAATTTTTAAGGATCAAACAAAGGTTTTTACGCTTCGGGAATACGTGCAATCGATTTTTCGCATAAAATTACCCCAGGAAAATAAATTATGTTTGAACAAAAATCTTCTCGACCATGAATCAGGAAAAGGTGGGATGTTGAAACGAAAATTACCTGAATCAGGGTCAGGCAAAATTTTTTATGGATTGCAAATACGCGCAATCGATTCGGCGCATCCCAGGAAAATTATGGACATAAAAATTGATATCATCTTTTCTAATTTATTATTCTGTTTTCCTTTTAAGAAGCCCACGGCGTAGCAAAATTCCGAAAAAGTGTTGGCAATGGTTAAAACTTTTTTTATCGCCAATTGACTCAACTCGCCGAGCGCTTCAAAACGAGTACCATATCATGGGTTTTGTGCATTTTACCCATGGCCGAGTGGCTAAAGTGATAGATTTCAATTTATAGGTCGCGAGTTCGAATCCCACTTCAAAATTAAAGTTCTCCAAATTCTATGAAAATTTTTGCATATCCATATTTTGGCTTCCACAGCACTTTGCTATCATTTTTTGTCCAATAAATGCTTGCTGGAGCTGTATAGTAAGATAGGTTTTAAAAAAAGTTAAAATCATTATTACTATACAACTCCAGCAAGTATTAAATGATAGCAAAGTGCTTTAGAGACGAAAATATGGATATGCAGAAATTTTCATGGAATTTAGAGAACTTTAATTTTGAAGCGGGATTCGAACCCGCGGTCTATAAACTGCAAATCTGTCACTTTAGCCACTTGGCTATGGGTCAAACCAAAACGTTGTGATATGTTACTCGGTTTGAAGTGCTCAGCGAGTTGAGTCGATTGGCGACATTTTTTTTAAATTTTGACCCATTCCATGCCCTTTTCTGTTTTTTGCGCGTCGTGTCCGTAGTAGAGCCTGCATGACAGCATTTTTTTATAACTTGACTTGACACTTGACTTGACAAAAATTTTCTTAAAAAACTTG
>JAQGBS010003098.1:0-12027 GCA_034698545.1 Acrobeloides obliquus
CCGTAAAAACAAAAAATGCTCCATTTTTCATGATCTTTCCGAATATATCATTTTTTATATGGTTGTAAATTACTGGATTGGTCTTTTAAAGGACTAGTCTACTTTTGGGGAAATGATGCCATGTGATAGAGCATAAAATTTGGAGAATTTTTTGTTTTTACGGCACTACTCGAAAATCTAACCATAAAAAGTTATGATCGAAGCAAAATTGTGACTTTTTAATTCAAATGAGTTTGATTATTAAAGCGAAGAGCCGGCACTCAGGGGGATCAATGAAATTTTTCATTGAAACGATTTAATAAATCATTATAAAATTCCAAATCCTTGATTATTTAGGAAAAAGAAAGTTGGCGTTTTTTATATCTCATCGAAACGAATAAAATGCTTCCAACAGTATTGAATTAAGCTGCGGGCGAAATGAGTCTCGCCCGCAAAATGTGGGCAGAACTCATTTTGGCCTGCGGGTCGCAGGCGATCCCCCCCCCCCACCGAAATCCCAGAGCTTGTACACATGTGCTGGGGTACCGCCAACCTGGACTTAAAAAAATAATTCTAAATGTCCGATTCAATCAGTGATAGTTAACTTAAGAATTTATTTTGAAAAATAAATGAACATAATCATCATTATCCAAACTAAACTTAATATAGCCGTCATCGTTCATTACTCTTCTTCCATTTTTGGTAAAAATACAGCTCCACCGATTGCTCGATCTTGCATTTAGTCTTCTCTCCATATAATCTTCGATCGCTTCTCCATCTCGTGAAAAACCATCACGACTAGTGAAAAGTTTGAGGGCAGAATGAAGCAATGTGATCACATCTTCTTTTTGTTGATAACTCAAATTATAACAAGTGGAAATTTGATAATAAAGCTCTACATGACGATATTCCTTAAGTCGACTTGTTGAGGAATCTGAATTTTAAAATTCGTCGAAAATTTAAAATATATACCTTGAGGTGGCTCAGCGAAGGCAGAAATTTCTTCATTTTCGGTGGGACCATGCGTCGCCTAAGATTTTTTTTGAGAACTGACGTTACCTCTCGAGGTAGGACCGGACAGGAGCAGATATGATCGTACTGGATAAGAGAGAACTAGGGCTAAGACGGAGACCAGGATCAATACCAGGACCAAGATCAGAATTGGACCAGGACCAGATCCAGGACATGGATCAGGGGAAGAACTAGACTTGAATCCGGACCAAAATCACTACAAGAAATGGGCCGGACCAGGACCGGATACAGGACAAGTACAGAACCAGAATCAGGACGAGGACCCGAGCAAGGACAGGACCGAACCAGGACCAGGGTCATGACCAGGACCGGCTCCAGGACAAGAACAAGACAGAACCATAACATGGAACGGACAAGAAGAACAGAACCAAGGTCAGAAGGAGGTCAGAACCGGATCCAGGACAGGATGAAGACCTAGGCAAGACCAGAACCAAATCCAGAACAAGACCAGGACCAGAACATGGACCAGAATAAGAAGGATAGGAAAAGGATTGAACCGGGACAAGGCCAGGATCGGACCCGGACCGAATCCAAGACAATAACGGGGCCAGGATAAGAAGGATAGGACCAGAATCGAACCAGGACAAGATCAGGACCGGATCCAGGACAGGGCCAGAACATGAACCAGAACAAGACCAGGACGGATCCAGGACAAGGACAGTACCAGTGTCAGGACCAGAACATGAAATAGGACCAGGACCGGATCTAGGACAGGACCAAGATATGATCAGTGCCGGATCCAGGGCAAGTACAAGACCTGGACCAGGACTAGGATCAACATGACAAAAATGTTGAAATCTCAATTTTAAACATGAAAGCATCGGTTCTATTTTACTTTAGGAGTCCAATCTGCCTTTAGGAGTCCAATCAACTTTTAAGAGTCCAATCAACTTTTAAGAGTCCCATAATTTAGGCTTAGGCCTAGGCTTAGGCCTAAGCCTAGGCTTATGCTTAGGCCTAGGCTTTTGATTGGACTCTTAAAAAATGTATTGGACTCCTAAAAATTGATTGGACTCTTAAAAAATATATTGGACTCTTAAAAGTTGATTGGACTCTTAAAAAATGTATTGGACTCTTAAAAGTCGATTGGACTCCTAAAGGCAGATTGGACTCCTAAAGTAAAATAGAGCCAATAGTTTTTAGGCCACGTAAATTTTACGTATACGTAAAATACCCTCTATGTAAAATCTCAAGATATAACAGTCAGGTGCTCGAAATAGTCGTTGGGGTCGAATTGGCCAATGTTAATGAGACCGAGCGCTATCGGTCTCCTGGTACTTACAAAGAATTGAATTCTTCTTTATTACAAAAGGTACAACTCCGTGACAAGACAAAAATGGTCTATTGTCTATAGAAACAGCTTGACAATCTTTTCAAATGCTGTTTTTCATTTAAACTATCACCATTGTTTTTCCCGTGTCAAAAATAGGTGGAATTGACATTTTTTAGAAATTACATTTTCGATTTATTTGAGGAAAGGGTATTATATAATTACTGAAAATAGATAATTTTTTTATTTTCAATTAAGATGAATAAATACGTAAAAGTCCCGTCGACAAAAGTACCATCCGCAAATGTCCCGTCCGCAAAAGTCCGCCCGCAAGTGTCATATTGCCTATTTGAGGACGGCCATTTGTGAAGGGGACATTGGAGGACGGAACATTTGAGGATGGGTGCTATTTAGGGCTTAAAAAAACATATCCCAGCTGTTTTCCTCAAATGTTTCGAATTCAAATGTCCCTTTCTCCAATGGGCATCCTCAAATGTCTCATCCTCAGGTGTTCGTCCTCAACTGTCACCACGCCGAAATTGTTTGATTCTGACCGCAGACAAGGGTCGAATCGCATTGTCATGGGGTACCCTAGTGCTGGGTGGAAATTATGTAACATGTTTTAGACAAGAACTTAAACGTTTTTTAATTTTTAGCAAAATAACTCTAATGCGAGTTTCCCACGCTAGAAATCGATTGTGAGCATTGTCGAATCGTGAGCACTCTTCCCTGACCCTAATTTAATATATTTTTTGCGATTTTTCCATAGATTTTAATGAGACGGTGCATGACTATTATTTATATTTTATTAGCTAGTTTGTAAGTTAGATTTGTTTTTTGTTTCAACTATTGGTTTTATAGATTCATAATCATATTTAAGAAAAACTATAACGAGCAAGTAAATTTTAAGAGACACTTTCTTTAACACTCGAGGGTCCCAGGCGACAAGTGTTAAGCAGTTCGAGTATGTTTCATGTTGAATTTATTTAGTGAGATTAACGCATGGGAAAGTTGTTAAAAGTCTTTTCAAGCCAATCCGAGCAATCACAAAAATTCAAAATCTTGTCCGAAGCTCAAAAACCCGATTTGACATTGATTTTTTGAATTTTCTGACCTGTCTAAAACACGCTAGATAAATTTTTTCGGCCAAATTTTCTTTCAGGCCAATGTATTTCAACATGGCAAACATTTCTAGCATGTTTTTGAAAAAGAAAATTTCTTCGATCCCTCTAACATGTCGCTCGTGTAAAAATGGGTGAAAAATCGAAAGTTTTCGAATTTTTTCGAAATCACGCTAGAAATGTTCATCGTCGTCAAGAAAGAAATTTTGACCGAAAAAATTATCTAGCATGTTTTATAAATGCTAGAAAATTCAAAAAATCAACATAAAATCATGTTTTTGAGCTAAGGACAACGTATTGTGACTGCTCTAATTGACTTGAAATGACTTTTAAAAACTTTTCCATATGTTAATAACACTAAATAAATTCAACTTGGAGTCCACTCGAACGTTTAAGTTAATGTTTGAAAGCTCACGAAAGTGTCTCTTTAGAAAATTTTTTATTTTACTCAGTCAAATTATGAATATTATGCAATTTTAACTAGTACAAAGAATTTAAAATATCTTTTTCCATTACCTATTACTGCTTTAGTATGGCAAGAACATCAAATCAATTCCATAGTGATACTAGTGGGATCAGAAAAGGAGTACGATGAGAACCCAGAGTTAAAATTTATTTATGATTTTCTTAAAGAAATTAAAGTAATTTTTAAAAATGAATAAATCTACATACTTGTACTTTAAAAACTGTTTTAGGCAGAAGTGCATTTTATTAGTTCGCCAAAAATTCTCGAAATGACAATATCACAAGTAGGTTTATTCAAGTAGATGAAATTAGTTTTTTATTTGTTAAAGTTTTTTTGAAGCTTAGGTCCTTAAATGAAAAACTATTCCATTTTAGATGGTAAGATTGTATGCCGCTTCATTACCGTTTTCAACAAAATATGATATCCAAAAAACCATATTTATATCTGCTGATGCTGATATGCTAACCTTTAATGCATCTCAACATATACCTGATCATAAAAATAAAAAACTTATCAAGTTATTTAATTCTAAATGTTGCAAAGACGTTAAGATACCCCGTGCTGCAACTAAAGTCCATCAAATACCTATGAACACTATTGCCATGCCGATAAATTTATGGCGAGAGATTTTGGGTAAGAAAAAAAACAAAAATTTCTACATTTTTAAATTTATTCAATTTTACATCAATCATAGCCAGGGTGGCCAGATTGTGAAATTTGCATAAAAATCAAGTTTAAGTTGAACCTATAAAATGTCGATTTTTCAAAAAGTTCCAACACAAACCCCCTGCTGAGAAAATTTCAGCAGAGGGTTTATGTTGGAACTTTTTGAAAATTCGACATTTTATAGGTTCAACTTGAACTTTTTTATGCGAATTTCAAAATCTGACCACCCTGAGCATAACTGTTCCTTAGCTCCAGATGGGGGGGGGATATCTGGATAAGTGGATATTCCATAAATATGGAAAATGAGACTAAATGAGAAACGGTGTCTATATGTGGTGGAGTGAAGGGCAAGATCAAAAGGTCACGTAATGATTTTATAAATTTCAAAAATTTCCATTTTTAACTTTATTTTTGATATTTTAGAAGTTGATTTAATAGAAAATGGAGATGCATTGTGTGATCAACTTATCGAAGAATTTGGCGGAGAGAAATTTTTTAAAGGCCTGAAAAATAGAGGTTCACTGTTATGGTATGCGGACCAATCTTTAATTAGCTATAAATTAGATAAATGGTTTAAACAGAAGTATGTACATTAAAAAATTTTAAGCGTAATAAATTTAGCATTAGCCATAAACTCCTTGTTGAAGAATACTCAGAAAAGCCTAAACGAATAGATAGACCAAAGTGGAAGACATATAACTTCAATAAAATTAAAATAAAGGATTACGATGACAGTCATCTAATCGATAACATTTATTTAGATGCAAATTGGGAAAAAGTTCTACCATTATTCAAAATTATTTTTAAAGACAAACCAAATCAGCTTCAATTAATAGAAGATTATAAAAGTAATATGTCAAAATTTATGAAAAAGGCATAAAATTTATCTCAATACACTTGTGCACAATTGTAAACATTGTTTATTAATCGGATAAAGTATATATCCCTGATCTCAAAAATTTTTGAAAATTTGTTTAGCAGCTTTTACACTTGTGCCGTACTATCTAAACCCCTTATTCTTCCTTATTCCGTCCGTCAGTCACACAAAACTTTTTTATCACTCCAATCGTCCCAAAAGCGATACCAATCGACTCGGCTCGATGAGAGAAACTCAAATACACCATGATTATGGGGTACCTCCAGGGGTCGATTGTTGTACTTGATTAGTGACAAGTGTCAAATGATTAATGGCAAGTGAGCAAAAATGAATGAAAAAGTTGACAAGTAAGCACTTGATAAGTGATTAGTGACATGTGACAAACTTATCAGTTTTTTAGTGAACTTGTCACTTATCAAGTGCCCACATGTCAACTTTTTCATTCATTTTTGCTCACTTGTCACTAATCAAGTACAACAATCGACCCCAGGGATCCATAGATATTTCAGAAACATGCTGTTCAGAACATGCCATAAAAACAAAAAATGCTCCATTTTTTATGATCTTTCCGAATATATTATTTTTTATATGATTGTAACTTACTGGACTAGTTCTTGAATAAGTTAAGCAACGTTGAGAACTCGTATCGATTAAGTATCCCACTGAGAGTGAAATTTTTCGAAAAAATTTTTTTCATCATCTTGAATTGACCCCTCTAAAATGTGGGATGCAAGACTTATTGAACGTGGGCACCGAACTTGAACAAATAAGGGCAAAGAAAAAAATATTCCAGTTTGCCATAACCGCTAAATACCGAGTGGGCCAACAGTTCTTGGCCACTTTTCAAGCAAACATTTTTTTATATTTTCGTCACTATATAATTATAGCTTTTATAACATCTTGTAGCAAATTTTGTCTACTTTCAAATGATATATAACTTTCTATTTTAGATGTCTCAACTACGCCCCGGAATTATCAAGCTTTATCAGGTAGGTAAGAAAGTGAATGAAATTTCATGTCTTCTAGAAGTGCCGCATCAAACTGTCTCTTATGCAATTAATCGTTTTCGTGAAACATGAAGAAATGAAGATAGGCAAAGAAGTGACAGGCCAAGAACAGCAAATCCTCCAAACAACCGACAAAGAATCCTTGCCCGAAGAAACAGAAAAGGTCGCATCGAAAGCAAGAAGCACTCAACACGCACTTCCAGAAGACGTGAAATTTCATTCACTTTCTTACCTTGCTGATAAAGCTGGATAATTCCAAGGCGTAGTTGAGAATCTAAAATAGAAAGTTATATATCATTTGAAAGTAGACAAAATTTGCTACAAGATGTTATAAAAGCCATAATTATATAGTGACGAAAATATAAAAAAATATTTGCTTGAAAAGTGGCCAAGAACTTTTGGCCCATCCGGTACTTTAGATATGTGCAAATTTTTGTTTTAATTATTCTCTCCATTTTAATCTATCAACTTTAAAATAAAGATTTTCATAAACAAAAAGTGATTGATTGTAATTTGTAAAATTCAGTAACACTAAATTTATGGCTGATTGGTCAAACCTATGGCACCCTGCATATTTAACCCAATTTGATTTTCCATAAAGTTTCTAAAAAAGAAAAAGTTCACTCTTAAAAGGGGTAACAATCGGAACCCGTTCTCTGAAAAAATTTTTTGTAAAAAATACATTCCTAGAGTAATTTTATGCGAGAAATCGATTCCACGCATTCCCGAAGCATGAAAACTCTTCCTTGACCCTGATTCAGGGAACGGGGTGGGTGTATTCAAGCGAAAATCACACATTTTCGGATTCTTATGAGAAAACCGTCGATTCTTAGGTTTTTCTAGGTGAAGAATTGATTGCGTGCACTCCCGAACCGTGAAAGCGCTTCCTTGACCATGTTTCAGGGACTGTTATTTAAAATATGAACTTGCTTGAAAATTTTTTTTAAATCGCTAAAGGAAGCATTTACAGTCACTGAAACATGGTCGAAGAAGCGTTTTAATGCTTTGAGAATGCGTGCAATCGATTCTCCGCATAGAAAAACCTAAGAATCGACGGTTTTCTCATAAAAATTCGAAAACGTGTGATTTTCGCTTCAATATAACCACCTCATTCCCTGAATCAGGGTCAAGGAAACGTTGCGCGGAATCGATTCCTCGCATAAAATTACCCATAGGAATGTATTTTTTATAAAAATTTTCAAAAAAATTTTTTTCGGAGAACTGGCTCCGATTGTTACCCCTTTAAATTTTGACTTACAGATTTAATGCATTGTACATTTGCATCTTTTGGCGCCATACATTCTTTTTCAAGGCTACACCATACTAATTTATGCATAATTCTTTTTGCTTGAAAAGTATTGACCCAAAGTATCATACCTGACATATATTGTGCAGTATTTTTAAGCTAAAGCGTTATTTTGATCAACAAATTCGAATTACTTTTTCCCCATCAACCTTTAGGACTTTAATCATAGCTGGGTGTGTTACAGCAAAATTTGAATGTTTAGTCGGTAAAAATAATGCTACACCAACTTTACTGACAGCCAAAAATTTATCTATCAAATCCTAAATATTATAAGTCCATTTTTGTTCCAATTTGTTATTCGTAACCTTAAAAATATCTGTTGTAGATTGCCTGAATATTATTGAAGCATCTACATATAAGACAAGTTTTTCAGTTTTTAAAGCATCTGACTGAATTAAAAACTTGTATCGGTACTCTTTAGGAATCCGTACATAATCAGGATAGTTATCGAATCTAAACCTTCGGATGTCTACATTATTACAAAGATTTTTATAAACTAATATAACATCATTGCTAACATCATCAAACACATAGGCAATAATCGTTGTTTTTGATAATTCTTTATTCGCACGAATGGATTGGCACGATTTTCTAAAATATACATGTGCACAAAATTTGCTGAAAGCGTTCTTGATTTTCATCTAGGAATTAGTTCCGGTTCGAATCGGAACCACAGTTGCACAGACCCCCGGTCCAAAATTGTTGTTTTTATGACCCACCCCCTCTGCATCTTGGCGACCTTTTTTTAGTCGCCAACTTTCGGACCGATGACCTCCCCCTCCTCTCACTCAATGACACATGACCTAACCCCTTTCAATCCCATGATCCACGATCTACCCCAGTAAAATTTTGCCAAGGTAGGTCGAGGGTCATGGGGTGGGAAGTGGGGTAGGTCATGTGTCATTGGGTGGGAGGGGGGGGGGTAGGTTATCGATCCCCGGGGTCGGAACCGATGACCTACCCCCTCCTCCCACTCAATGACACATGACCTACCCCTCTTCCCACCCCATGACCCACGACCTATCCCAGTAAAATTTTACTGGGGGTACCGGGTTGTGCAACTGTGATCGAAACATGACTGTATCAACTCCAAAAATTATGTTCCCAGAAGGAACATATTTTCATAGTTCTTTTTTTAAACAAGGCGACTGCGCTATCCTGTCGGTTGGCGCGTCGCCTTGTTTTAAAAAAAGGTCACCAAAGTCGCAAATTGTATTAACAGTTTAAAAAATAATACATTGCCTGATGAACATGATTTAACGAAAAGATGGTAATAATTTTCAAATCTTTTAATGTTAAACTGGACATGTTTGTAACAATATTCCTTGTATGAATTAAATCCATTTCTTGCAAGATAGCAGTTAAATTAAAATTCGACTTGTTAAACTTGCTATTATATAAAACTGATGTTTTATTTATTAAAGCTACAGAATAAAACTCATCTAATAATATCTTTGCTAGAAATCCCAAAAGAAAAATGAATAAATACGTCATTTTAAAATGATAACCTAAGCGCATATCTAAACAAATTTTCCAAAAGTCGAAAATTCAGAATATTTTTCCAAAAAAGCTATGCCAAAATAAAATAGGTAGGTTTCATCTGAAACACCCTGTACTTATAATAAACATATTTTTGATTATATTTTCCGCCGTCAAAAAGTTTTTGGCCAAACAATTTTTTGCTCGGAGCATCTCATAGAACGCTCAGGAGAGGAGCTCGGAAGCGAGGACATAAAAAGTGATGTTCTACAAAGTAGTTCATCGTGGGCTCAGGAATCCCATGATTTATTGCTTAGCTCAAACGGATTTAAACTGACCGAGATATGGCCTTAAAACGAAAAAATACGATCAAAATCTTGGGAGGCCCTTAGATACTCATCGAACTTTTTATCAAAAAATTTTAGCGGCATCGTGTTCAGCATGAAAAAGCCGGTTTTAGTACCCCTGACCATCTGAGTGTTAATAAAAATGACGATTTTTTCAAAAATTCTCCTCCCCCTCCCATCTGGACCAAAGTTACATCTCTGGGTAGACTCCTATAAAAAATTGTTGGACACGTTAATGCCTATAGATAAAAAAATTTATTATGATGTTGTTTCATGTGATCACATGAATGAGTGGATAAATGTTTTGGCCAATTAATATTAATCAAGTTTTAATCGTTTCGGCTCGAAGATAGGAGGATTATAGCAGCTATTTAGGAGGTATTAATATGTAATTCGTTGAAGAGATATATAAAAAATCGCAAAAATTTTTCATTTTTGCTCCTGTCGGTTGACAGGAACAAAGTATACTAGCTCCAAATATTGAGCCAGTTTCAGAAACAAACAGAGTGGACCACAGGTATTCGAGCGGAAAGAAAATGGAGATGCATTGTGTGATCAACTTATCGAAGAATTTGGCGGAGAAAATTGTCAAAAGTTATGAAAAAGGCATAAAATTTATCTCAATACACTTGTGCACAATTTTAAAACATTGTTTATTAACCGGATAAAGTATGTATCCCTGATCTCAAGAATTTTTGAAAATGTGTTTAACAGCTTTTACACTAGTGCCGTACTATCTAAACTCCTTATTCTTCCTTTTTCTGTCCATCAGTCACGCAAAACTTTTTTGACCATTCCAATCGACTCAGCTCGATGAGAGAAACTCAAATACACTATTCATGGGGGTGCCTTCAGGGGTCGATTGTTGTACTTGATTAGTGACAAGTGAGCAAAAATGAATGAAAAAGTTGACAGGTGGGCACTTTGATAAGTGACAAGTGACAAACTTGTCAGTTTTTTAGTGAACTTGTCACTTGTTACTAATCACTTGTCACTTATCAAGTGCCTACTTGCCAACTTTTTCATTCATTTTTGTTCAATTGTCACTAATCAAGTACAACAATCGACCCCAGGGATCCATAGATACTGGATATACAAGGTGCGTTAAAAGTTCCCGAACACTTTGAATTTTTATAACAAACAATATATAACAATAACAAAACAAACTATTCAAAATATCCTCCTTTAGCTTCGATACATTTATTTAATCGTTTTGGGAAGTCATCGACGCTCTTATTCGGTTGCTCCACTGTGATATCTTCCTTTCAGGCCCGCCGGTCAAAATGAGAGTTAGTATAAATTGTTGTTATTCATGACGAGTTGTGTCGATTTTAGTAGGGTTACGTATAGTAAAAAAATATTAGATTTTTGGTTTCACCGTGTTGAAGTTACAGATAGTACTCGTTTACCGGCACTATAACCATTTTCAATGGGTACTATATCTCCGAAATTTGCATAAAATGAGCTCGATCAAAATTATCGATATTTTTCATCGCTATCCCAATTTATTTTTTCTACCGCATTTCGGTTAGCATTAAAACTCTCTTTTCCGAGTTATAGTACCCATACTTATAAGGAGGGATGCCCGCTCCCTAATAAAGGCCCGTAGCTCCGAAACCTTTATTTAAAAACTCAAAATTTACAACTAAATTGATCAGGACTTGGTCCGGCACTTAAAAATGAAAAATTTCCAGTTCGATTAAATAAGGAAAAACTTGATGACTATTGATCATCGATTTTTCATCTGAGACTTTATTACCGATTACGTTTGGTCATCGAGTTCGGATTATGAGTCATGCAAAAATATTTTATGGGTTTGTTTTTCCCTCGAACTTGATAACCAATCGTCATCGGTTTTTTCGTCTGAGATTTTTAACCGATTACTCTTGGTCATCGAGTTCAATTGATGATTCATAGAGAATTCTTTATAGGTTTGTTTTCCCTCGAATTTGATAATCAATCGTCATCAGTTTTCAGTTTTCCGTACTTTTTCATCCCACAATGAAACACCATCCGCAAGAAGTTGATAAAAACATAAGATTCCTTTCCCACGCACAGTTCCCAAAATCTGGACCCCCTCTACATGTAAGGTGCGATAAAAGTTCTTGGGCGAAATATTGGACGAAAAAATCAACACAAATAAGCATAAAATTTGTAAAAGTTGACCGTTTCTTTAAAATAAAAGCTATTTCGATGTTTGTTTTTGTAGCTCTTCGGTTAATATGTACAAGAATTTGTTATCGCACCCTGTATTTTAGCATAAAAGCCTGTAAAAATATTTTTTGATAGGGCGTGGAGTCGATTGCCATTGTACCTGGGAATCTCTAATAATGGGTGCCGTACCAATTGTCCTGAGATCCGAACTGCAACCTCTTTATGATAATATGCCAGTATTTGTGCTTAAAGGGGGGGAGACAATTATGGCTTATTCTCTGAAAAAAAATTTTTTTTGCCGAAACAGCCTATATAGGCCTAAA
>JAQGBS010003099.1:0-12023 GCA_034698545.1 Acrobeloides obliquus
AAGGTAGCATGGTTTGGATGAGAAGGCCTCGTTCTTGAGGTGCCAATTTTTTGTTTCCACGCTAAAATGGTGGTTTATATTGCTTAAAGGGGGGGGGGGTGCACGCCCAGTACGCTTCTCGAAAAATTTTTTTCTCCAAATTGGTTGATTTTTGGTACACGGGGGTTTTCGGGCACGATAAATCGATTGGCGCAAGTCCCGAGTTCCAAAAAAAATTTTTTGACCCACTACCGGGGGTACCCCATGTTAAAAAATCAATTTTTTCAACATTTTTATTTTGGCTCCTTTTAACATGGGGTACCTCCATAGGGGGACAAAAAAATTTTTTTGGAACTCGGGACTTGCGCTAATCGATTTCTCGTGCCCGAAAACCCCCGTGTACCAAAAATTTGGAGAAAAAAAGTTTTTTAGAGTAGCGTACTGGGCGTGCACCTCCTCTTTAAAGAAAATGGAAAAACTTTTTTACTGGGTCCGAGATATTGCCTCTTAATTGCAACTAAATAATTTTTTACCATAATTATAATTTTTATGACGATCAAAACGTAAAAAACCATTGAGATTACAATAGGAATTCCTTGAAGATAAAAAATAAGAAGTTCAAGAAAATTTTTAGTTGGTTGGTAATATCCGCTTCTTGCATTCAAATCAAAAACAAACTCGTCAATTTGGTCAAACGCTAAATTGTTTGGGTTATGCACACGGCGTACGAAAATGTTATAAAAAAAGTGGCGCAAAGGCGAAATTTTAAAAATGGCTTATATATTTAAATAATGTAAAAAATTGATTTTTTGGCTGCCTCTCGTTGGTCATTCATCCATACTCATGTGTCCGTATCCCCCCTACTGTATATGTATGCCACTGGGCTTTTTGGCACAAGGGTTTAATTATAGCGAGTGTTCCTTGTGAATCGAATGCTAATAATATAAACCAGTATAAAATTTCATCTTTGTACCACTTTTGCCATTTTCGCATGCTGTGTGCAGAGTGTCTAACAAAAGCTTACTTTCGACACTTCGATCTTGGAGAACATGGACTATAAAAATAGTAAAATAAGTTGAATATATCAAAGCTGACATTATCTAAAAAGTATGGGGGTGCATGTCTTAGACAAAAATAGCAAACATGTCAGTCAACCCGATGTTAAATTTTTGTAACATCTGGTCTTGGATATTCATTCAAAATATACCACTATAAATGCGTGAAAATATAACTTACATGGCATAGGTTCATATTATTAACATTGAAAGGTAAGGAAATTTCGCAAATAACAATAAACCTGATTATAGCCAAAGCTAGCATAAAAAGATGTGGAAGAACAAAATCACAGGCATCGAATGCTGCTAATATCTAAAATTAAAGGTTTAGTTGTTCATATGAATTATAGTTCAGTGGTAGAGCACTGGCACGGTACGCCTGAGTTCTCGGGTTCGAGTCCTCCCGCATCGGTAACGAAGATTTTGAATAGATGTCTAAGTCATTGTAAGCTCTGTCACCCAGTTCACACTATAAGACTTATAAGTAGGGTTGTTAGATTGTAACGTTTATGTTAAAAATGTAACGTCAGCAAGGCTTTTGATCTAGGCATGTAATGTCAGACAGGGCTGTCAAAAAACTGCCAAAATCGCAAAGTTCAACTGCCAAGGTCAATTTCAAAAAATTGTTTAAAAAAATTTTCATTTTGATCAAATGACCACCTAACGGCTTTATTTGAGTCATTTACACACGGTTTTAATATCGGCAGTTCAACTGCCAAACGTCATAAGATAGCTGGAAACGATGCCTTTCTTTTATCACCTGCTCATTCGATTCCTCGTGAAAAATTACACCTAGGGGTTTAGTGAAGTTAATTTGTGGTGCTAAAAGCTCAGGAAACACGAGAAAAAAGAAAATGAGATTTTTTGAAAATGTTTTGAAAAAATCCCATTTTCTCGGGTTTCCTGCGTTTTTCATGGAACGAGAATGGGTTCATTCGATTCCTCGTGAAAAATTACACCTAGGGACTTACGAAGTTTATTTGGAATGAAAAAGCTCAGGAGACCCGAGAAAATTGCATTTTTTGAAACAATCCCATTTTCCTGAGTGTTTTAACGTGAACAAGGCTCAGTGGCAATGCTCCCCAGATTCGAATCTAATGATCTCGGGTTCGAATCCCACCTGAGTCGATTTGATTTTGCCTTGTTAAAAATATTGACAAAGTGTCAAAAAATCCTTATGCCAACCTTCAGTTTTAGCTATGGAGATAATAAAACAATATAATATGGTATAAAACTTGTTACATTTGGTTCTAGTGATAAAAGGCATCGTTTTCAGCTATTTTATGACGTTTGGCAGTTGAACTGCCAAAATGGTAGTCAACTGACAGCTGAACTGCCAAGATGGCAGTTGAACTGCCAATATTAAAACCGCGTGTAAATGACTAAAAAAGCCGTTAGGTGGTCATTTGATCAAAAGAAATTTTTTTAAAAGGATATTATCCTTAGCTTTTAGCATTATTTGTACCACCTCTAATGTCAGATAGGATGTCACCAAAAAATTTGTAACATCATCAAAAATTTTTTAACGTAAAAAAGCGTCTGGTAACGCTAGTTATAGCCTCCCTTCCTGACTACGCTTATGGGCTCCCTATAAAAAAATTTACCCTTTCATAAGCATCTCCAGGATTTAATTTTATAGGAAATATCATCATGATGCATGTCGTTTGCCAATCAACTAATGAAACAATATTGCCAACACAAAGATGTGTCATTAAAATATACGAAGAATTTTTGTTAAATATTTTATTTGTGACAAAAATCTAAAACAAAAAACAAAGGATGTGAAGGGCAGAATCCAATTCTTTCCTATGTCAGACAGTCCACAGCCGGTCTTACCTGTCCTCAGGATACTCAATTTTTGTCGGACTAAGCCAGGCCGGTATTTTTAGACCGGCCTAGACTCCTGAGTACCAAAAAAAGAATAATCAAGGGCGGCCTAAGCTAGACCGGTTCTAGGGTCCGTGTAAGCTTCTAGTAGGGAATAGGTATGCAGGTAATAAAAAAATTTTGGGTTACGTTCGTAAAAAAATTAAAAAATCAATTTTTCAAAGATAAGAGATTTTCCAATGGGTCTTCTACTCTCGAGTATTTCTAGGCTAGCAGGCCAGACCAGACACAGCTGGCCTGCCCTCAGGCTAGAGTTTCTGAAACCGAATGTTTGAAAACAGAACAGCTGAAACCGATTGGTCAAAACCGATAAAGAAAAACGGAAAAAATGGAAATTTTTTGTTAAAAATAATATTCTTAAACCAATTTTTTAGGTTTGAAGAGGATAGTCACTTTTTTCGGCAGTGGCACTAAATTTTTGATGTTGAATATATCTTTGAATAACTGTGTGTTACATTTGCAAAAAAAGTGATCTTTAATAAATATATGTACCGTAAATACTGTAAAAAACGCCCCCCATGGAGGTTTTGTGTGCATTTTTAACTGGCATATCTGGGAGTGGTTGGTTTTTCAACCCCTGGAGGGAGTTGAAAAAATTTTCAACCACTTGAAAAAACAATCACCCCACATATTCCCTGTTAAAAATGCACACAAAACCTCCAAGGGGGGGGGGTTGTTTTTTACTGTATTTACGGTACTCCCTTTGTCTTCAATTCGATTTTTAAAAAAATGGAAGCGTTTTTACGCAAAAATAACAGCTCCAAAGTGTTCCCCGCATAAAATTACCCCTATTAGGGTCATTTTTAAAAAATTTCAAAAATAAAATTTTTCGATTTTAGACCACGTTCAATAGGGTATAAGAGCCGAAGTAGTTATAGGAATTTGACCTTATTTTGGCGATATGGGACTTTTTATTTCCTTTTAGTTTTACCCTTTTAATGTTAAAACATACTAACCCAAATAATCGGAAGATGTAAGATCATCATAAATGTTATATAAACAAAAATTATAGAACCAACAATTCGGTATTCTTGGATATCCAATAAATGGAGTTTATCAAAATCTTCATCTTCATAATCTGTTATGTTATTTTCAAAATCTATCATTATGCTTCAACTAGAAGCTAAAAATAACAAGAATATACAAAAGAACAATAAAGTTGTTTTAAGTAAATGCACGAATAAGTCAGTGGCCTGTTGCTGAACTCGAAAAATGGAAAACGGAAAATTTCAGTATTTTTACATGTATTTTTTTTGAAAATTTCTGTTTTCTATTTTCCGTTTTCCATAAAAAATGTGGAAAAACGAAAACGGGAAACGAACTAACAAAATTCATAGTCCATTTTCCGTTTTGCATGTTGGGGAAAAACGGACTATGGATTTGAATAGTCCATTTTTGTTTTTCCACATTTTTTTATAAAAAAAGGAAATTTTCAAAAAAACATGTAAAAAAATACTGTAATTTTCCGTTTTCCATCAGCAGTTCAGCAACAGGTCATACAGAGTAGATGTACATGCAAGTACAAATAAGTAGAGATGATGATATTGCATTTTTGGGTACGATATCTGTTCAAAATTCTGGGATAATCGCTGAATTTAAATGCATTTTTATTATAGAAAACTGCGATTATCGCAGAATATCGCTGGATTTTGTACAAATATCGCACCCCAAAAAAATGCGATATCATCATCTCTACACATAAGTCGACTTCAAAGAACGAGTTATTTTGAAGAATCTGAACGGAATACACGAATCATGTTAGAGAGAAACTTTAGGAGGTATTAAATTAAAGAAACATTATTATTTTAGTAACTTTTTTATTTATTCTAGTAGCTTTTATTTTAGTAACTTTTTTAATCATCTTAGTAACTTTTTTAATTATTTTAGTAACTTTTTCAATTATTTTTGTAACTTTTTTTTGGTACTTATGCACTATTCCCCCAAGCTAAAAAAAGACTTAGACTTTGGTTTATGATTAGGCTTAGGTTTTAGGCTTTAGGCCTTAGGCTTTAGGCTTAGGTTTAGGCCTTAAGCTTAAGCCTTAGGTTTAGGCCTTAGGCTTTCCTAAGCTTAAACGCTAAGCCTAAGCCCAAAGCCTAATCATAAACCAAAGCCTAAGCTTTTTTTAAATTGGGAGGCTAGTGCATAGGTACCCTTTTTTCTTTTATTTTAGCAACTTTTTCACTTATTTTAGTGACTTTTTTCTGTTATATTATTTTACTATGTCCTGTCATTATTTTTTTTAAGTTTATAAAAAGTTACTAAAATAATTAAAAAAGTTACTAAGATAATTAGCATTCTTAAATTAAACATTTTTTAATTCAGGAACAAATGTCTTAAAATAATTTCCTGACAAAACACGCATTTTGAAATACGATAGTTAGTTGAGAAAGGAGAAGAATGTTGTGGTCCTAGCTTTCAAATAGCTTTTATTCAAACAAAACTTCAAAATAAATAGCAAGAAATCATATTATTTTTTCCACACTCGAAAAGTACAAAAATAGTCATCATGAACATACGTGAAAAAGGGTGTGGAAGTCACACCCTATTCGTCGTAAGAGGTAAAAAATCTTGAAAAAAACATAAGGGTCCCCCTTTACGATAAATACCACTTCGTAATTCGAGTTTGTAAAAGTTGTAAAGAAACTTCGTACAAAGTAGTCGTTTTTAAGTACTTTGTGCAAAGTGGTATTTTTAATGACTTCATACCACACATGCACAAGCTTCTGTTTACGAAAGACATGTGTTAGTATCCGGCAAAAAATCGATAAATATGTAATATTTGGCTACCGCTTCGCGGCGGCCAATCTACAAATTTTGCGTTATGTTGACAAAAAAAGGTCGCCAAATCGAAAAAATATGTGGTATTGAAAATTTTGACGTAAGACCTTGTGCATGTGTACTTCATACGAAGTGATCGCTTCAATGACTTTGTATGAAGTGCTCGTTTTTCATGACTTTGTACGAAAAAACATAAGGGGGCAGCCTTATAATTTTTCCAAAAAATTTATGAAATTTTTCTTTAAAAAATCCTAAGGGAGGACCCTTTTGTTTCGTACCATTTTTTATTTTGGGGTATAGGGTCATAGGATTTTTCTACTTTTGTGATTTGGTGAAAATTTTTTCATTTTTTTGCCTTAGGGATACATGTGCTTCAATGGAGGAAAAGTTTGAAGCCAGGAAAAAATTTTGACTGATTTTTTGTACTCGGGGGTTTTTGAGTATGCACTTTCAAAACACAAATCTGAAAGAAATTTATGATTGCGACACTCAGGAGTGACGCTTGAGGGAGACGCTCGGGGGATCCGCTGGTATGTGACGATCGGGGGATCTGCTCCATAGATCAGTAAGGTGGGGGAGGAACCCCCGATGAAATGGTCCCCCTCAATTTTAGGTCCATGAGTGAGTGGGTCAGGAGAGACTCTCCCCTTGCCGATCTATGTTAGAAATTTTTTATCTGAAAATTGATTTAGCTTGAGGTAGTCACTGACGCCCAATTTTTATGGACCACCTCATATGTTCGGCGGGATCCATGAGGTGGTTCCTTCCTCAATTTTGGGTCTATGAGTGAGTCAGGGGGAAGACTCCCCCCCCCCCCTTGCCGACCTATGATCTGCTCGGCAGCTCTGCTTGGGATTGACCTTGGCTTGGGACGGTCGAAAGCACCGCTCGGGAGTGTCGTAGGCGCTCGGCATCCAGTTTATTAATAGAAATAAGAGAATTCGTACTAATGCATAAACATTCAAACAAAATGAAATAAAGATTGCATTTTTTCTTGTGTAGTAGAGATATATCACACAAAACAGAGAACGCAACTCATTAAAAGGCAAGCTCCAAAACAAACGCTAGTCTCACATGGTAATGTGGTAAAAAATTGAGATTGGAAGCTTTTTGGAGAGATTAGATTGAATGACGTAAGAGCAATGTCAATATTTTATCCACATTTGGGGCCCAAGGCAATTCTATGTGTTTATTATTTTCCCTTTTTTAGATTGGATAACTAAGGGGTACGACAAAAAGGTCAATTTCGTGATTTTTCCAATTTTTTTAATTTTCACCAAAATAACCCTCTATATGTAGTTTTTCTATGTGAATAATAGATTGTATCAATTACCAAATCTTGAAAACGCTTTCTTGATTCAGGGAAGAGATGAGTGTATTGAAGCGAAAATAGGCTATTACAGGGTCAGGGAAGCGTTTTTTACAAGGATGCACGCAATCGATTCCTCGCTTAGAAAACTCCCTATAGGGCAGGCCTGCCGATGGAATTTCCAATTAAAAGATTTTTGGCTGTAAAAAAGGTTCTAAACGGTTTCGAATTAATCTTAATTCCTACATTCTAGAGATTGGAAAACACGAGAAAAGGATTTTAAAAGAAGAAAAAACATAAAGGGACTCAAGACAATTTTTTTCGATTTTTTACGAAAAAATTGATTTTTGCATCAATTTTTAAATTTTCATAAAATAAACATTGTAGCAATTTTTTATAGCTAAATTAGACAAATAAAATGAGACCAAAATAATCCAATTTGAACATTGTTTTGGGTTATTGAAACGAAAACATGAATTAGAATTTTCGAAAAATTGCCTTGAGCCCCCTTATGTTTTTGTGTATTACGACAAGCTTATAACAAATTCAAAAATTCAAACGCAATTATCTCAAAAACTACAACGTTTCAGAATATGCCGTAAAAAGAAAAAATGCTCCATTTTTCATGATCTTTCCGAATATATCATTTTTCGTATGATTATAACTTACTGAACTATTCCTTTAAGCAAAACCTAGACGCGAAATTTTTTCGAAAATTGTTGTATTTTGACTGAAAATGCTCATAAAATTTCGACGGCACGTGTAACAAATAACATTCATCACCTCTAAATAAGAATTTCATATAAGACTCACAAAAAAATTTTAGCCAATTTTAACAAATCACAAAATTTGAGATAGATATTTCATCTGTTCGGCAACAAAAAACATCGAAGTTTTATACTCCGTTTCTCGCTGAATGACAAAAAAGTTGGCGCTCATAGTGTAATGGATAAGCAAGCGGCCTATCCGATCTGTCAATTCAAGCAACGCTTGGCCCTTAAAGTTCGATCCCGATAGGACAAAAACTTTTAATTTTCAAAAAATTTTTGTCATTCGGTTGGAAACGGAGTTTATAGACCATCCTAGTTACTCAATTGAAGTATACTAAGTAACCATTTTTTGAGAAGTGTGATAATGTGAAAAAGTATTAGTGTAGAAAAGCATAAATCACATTTTTAATTAGCGTCTACTGCCACTTAGTTCGTCAATCCTCGTGTTTTCCGATCTCTAGAATGTAGGAATCAATCTCAAGATTTATTTATACAGTTAAAAGAAAGTAAACTTTCTTCTCGGGTTTATGAGCAAAAGTCCAAAAGTCAATAAAATTGTATTAGTACATAATGATGCATCGGAGCATCTTTTTTTAATGAAAGTAATGAAACTCACTTCATGAAAAAATATCCTTTTGATGGCATTTTCAAACATATGTGAAAGTACAATATGAACAAGAAAAAAATCATTCTGACATTTGTGAGCTATTAATTTGATAGATTGTTCTAGGAATTGTACGAATATTTATTTGTCAGCCATAACAAATATGGTAATTAGCTTCTTTAAAGCAAATTTCTACCTCATTGCATTTTTAAAAAGGCAATATTTCCATGTGACTGGTCAAAACCTATATCGAAAGTAACGTCATTTGACAACATTTTTTAATGGGGAAAACAAAATGTACTTATTTTCCCCATCAAAAACGACGCTCTATCGCTGCGCCATACGCGCAGCGGTAGAGCGCCTGTACTTTAAAATCGTCGATTTTTTAAGAAACCACTCATTTCTCTAACAAGAAATATTCATCAGCTGTCAGTCAGGGATTTTAAAATTTTGATGTAAAAATGCTTAAAATAAAAATATAAGGCAGGCATATTCTTTATTTTTTGCAAATGACATCACGGAGATGGTATAAAATAATTCAAAAATTGAATAATAAAATGTAAAAAAGTCCCAAGCGGGACTCTAACTTAGTACCTCCGCATGCAATGTCGCCCGTTCTACCACTACACCACACTACCAGTTGAAGTGAATATTTGAAATTTTGTCTATCAAGTACACTTTTTTAAACAATTATATTTTTACAAATACAGGGTGCGGCAAAAGTTCTTGGACAAAATAATAGCCAAAAAAACGGCATTATAAGTAAAATATTTTCAAACAAATCATTTTATTTCAGAGTAAGCAGTCAAAAAAAACAATTTTATTTCAACAAATGCTCTCGACCACCTTCTGCCGCGATACAGGCGTCGAGACGTTTCATAAAGCCGTCTACCATGGTCGCACACATGTTTCTAATGGAATTTGTAATTATGAAGAAGAAGTATGGTCGCACAAAATAAGAACATAAGTTGAAAATTTTTTAAGCAAAAATGTTCAAAAAGGTTCTAAGCTGCAAGATCAAGCAAAAAATTGAAAGAAATATTTGCACTTTTCGAGAAAATTTTAGTTGAAACATTTGTCCAAGAACTTTTGCCGCACCCTGTAGTATGTGTATTTTTTATTATTTCAAAAACATAGGAGTAAGATATCAATTTCTATGCTTTGAAACAAAATTTGAGACATGGGCTACCCCTTCTGGTAAAATGCACTCCAAACACTTCGTCCAATGGTTCAATGACACTTTTACTCCTCAATGCTAATTTGGCTCAACTTTGTTTGTTGACAGTTCGAACATTTTTCACTTCGAGAAATTCCCCTATACCCTTATTTTCATGAATATTAAAAAATTTATAACAAAAAATTGTAATAAAAAAAGAAAATAAATAACACAAGAGATTAATTTTACAGGGTGATTTAAAATAAGTATTTTTGCGAATTTTTTCATAAATTTGAGACTTGAAAATTTTTTTAAATGAACTCTCTTTGTGTAATTTTATCGCTCGCGCAAAATTTTTTAGAGCGCGAGATCATTTTTAGGTCGCGCGTGAGCAAAATTGTTGACAAAATCATTTTTTATGAGTGCCCCAAATTTTTTCCTGCACATTTACCCCTACCTACTAACTTTAAAAAAAGACCACATGTGAATCCAATTTACTGTTCCCGAGATCTCGTGGTGACGAATGGACGCAGAAGCGGTTTGCTATATTTATGATTTTCGGGTCCCAAATTTATGAAAAAATTCGCACAAATCTCATTTTTTAAACCAACCAGTAAACAAACTTTAATTATTCAAATTTCCATTGTTTTGTAAGGAGACCACTGTTGTGGTTTGAAAATTATTTTTTAGTAAAGAAAATTTTAAAAGCAATGTTTTGACAGCTTCCTTAAAAGGACGAATAAAATAACATTGAGAGATTGCACTAATCGTAGTTTGAAAACTCATCATTGAAAAAAGTAAATAACAGCAATAGCTTCCATATGGTGTTGCAAAAATAATCATAAGATCGACAATAAAAAGTGGCCAAGCAATACATAATTGAAATAAGATAGCTTCAATTAGAGTCGAAATAAACATCATGCGTTGAAGTCGCTGCACGTTTTCAGTAACTCGGTTTTTCATTTTTCTTATCTCTTGATCCATCTGATAACAATAAAACCAAGTAATAGAACAACCACAAATCAAAAGAAATCCTAGTAACCCACCAACAATATAAATCTTGGTTGTGCGTGGAACGTAGATGACATTCGAACCTAGAGGAATTCCAATTAATGCCGGTACTTCTTTGTCAATATAAGTGTAGGGATCCTTAATGTTTTTTTTGTTAACGACAGAACAAAAACAAAAAATTTTTCCAAAACATAAAGGGACCTTTAGGGGTTATTCACAAATTACGTTTGCAAAAATCTCGATTTTCGGACCTCCATCCCTTCCACCCCTAGTTTGCAACCGTTAGATTTGACCGGACCCCCCCCCCCTCCTCCCCCCTTTATAAGCAAACGTAATTTTTTTAATAGAAACTAACAATTTTCCCCTTAACCTTGGTCCCCCTTATGTTTTTTCGAAAATTTTTCAAAAATTGGGGCAAAAACATAAGGGGGGACCGAAGCAATTTTTTCGAGTTTTTAAAAAATTTCAAAAATCACTTTAATCCCCTGTTTTTCTCGCCGACAGGCGCGAAAATTTTTGTTGTTTAAAAATAATCATTGTTAAGCAAAAAACGCTCAGAAATTTTCGATTTTCGACGAAAATGTTGTTGAATCCTTGAGTCAATGCAAAGACCAGCGACGCAGGCGAATTTTGTTGTTGAAAAATGCTTGTTTATATAGTCTTTTTTTTCGTCAAAGATTTTTTTCTTTTATAAAATTTTTCCGATTGAATCAGGAATTAAAATAAGAATTGTTTATTGAAACGAAAAAAATTTAAATTCTTTGAGAGAAATTCAAAAATTCTGATATAGTTTGTAGTTTGTATTCAGAGATAAAAAATTCTTTCAAAGAATTTAAACTTTTTCGTTTCAATACACAATTCTTATTTTAATTCCTGATTCAATCGGATAAATTTTATAAAAGAAAAAAATCTTTGACGAAAAAAAGACTATATGCTGAAAATGCTCAAAAAATGAAAAACTTTTGGTTTAAAAATGTCAAATTTAGGGCTTTTTTGTTGAAAAAATTTGGACAATTTTGGGAAAAAACTTTAGTCAAAGTAAAATCCAGCACTGCAGCCGAAAAATTTTTTGATAAACGCTTGTTTTTAAGCTAAAAATACAATTTTTGTAGAAAAAATGGAAAATTTTGGACCTTTTTGGTAAAAAAAAGGAAATTTTAGTCATTTTTTGGTAAAAAATCATAATGGGGGACCATTGATTTTTGAAAATTTTTTCAAAAAATTTGGGGAAAAAATTACGTTAGATTTCAGTTGACCCCCCCCCCCCGTTAGATTTGACCGGACACCCCTCCCCCTTCCCCCCTTTTGAGAAACGTAATTTGTGAATGGCCCCTTATCACTTTTCATTTTGATTGGCCAATAGACTTCTTTTTCCAAATCTCCTCTCCCCATATAAAATAATTTCTTTCGCATACTTCAGTATCATAAGTTAAAATAAGCATCGGGCTGCATCCGAAAAGCATATGCATTA